>OW119924.1:93346749-93444249 GCA_933210815.1 Meta bourneti | reverse complement strand
TCGCTCCTCTCCTTAGAGTAGAATCCTATGGAACGACTTTATTGGTCCTTTCATTGAAATAGTATCCTTTCGAAAGATTTTATTGACCCATTCTCTAGAATAGAATCCTTTGGAAAGATTCTATCTCTTCTCTTATAATAGAATAATTTGGAAAGATTCTATCTCTCCTCTTATAATAGAATAATTTGGTTGGTTGGTTGGTTGGTTGGTTGGTTTTTTATGGCACAAGGGCCAGATTTGGCCATGCTGCGCCAAACAATAGCTAGTTCATAACTGGTATTTATTTAGAGCGAGTCAGAAAGCCACGTAATAAAATTCAGTACAGTTGTGTATGTTGCAGTCGATTATAAAATCTAAATAAAGTTTGCGAAACCAATGTCAGTAAGGAATAAAAATAAGTTTTTATGATGTGGGTCCATCAACAAGTCTGTTAAGGTAATAGGGGAGATACCAAATCGGTTTAGTCTATGACGATTAAAATTCCGGCATTCCGTCAATATGTGCTTTATGGAAAAAATACTATTGCATGATGAGCATAAAGGAGCTGGTTCTCCCAGCAGTAAATGTCTGTGGGTAAAAAAGGGATGTCCAATTCGGAGCCTTGTCAGTTTTACGTGATGATTTCTATTTAAGTTTGTTGTGCTGAATCCCTTTATAGATGGTTGAATATCATGAAGTTTGTTATGGTTTTCCAAATCCCAAGCGGATTGCCAGGATGAATTTATGGCTTGGGTTAAAACACTATTAATGTCGTGAATCGGGACATTGGAGTTTATAATCAATGTTGCGTTTTTGGCTGCCAAATCCGCTTTCTCATTGCCCCGGATTCCCACATGCCCAGGAATCCAACAAAAGAATATCCGAAAATCATTTTCTGTTAATGTTAGGAGCAAATTCATTGCTTTTAAAACCAAGGAATGACTTTTATGTGTATAGTTTAATAGGGATTCGATACTGCTTTTAGAGTCGGTATACAAGATCCAGTTTTTATTAGTGTGTGTAGAAATCGTTTTTAAGGCTAAAATTATTGCGTAGATCTCTGAAGTGAAGACACTGCAGCACCCATGCAATTTTCTAGCAATGGTTGTATTATCAAAAACGGCCGCGGCTCCAACATTTGTCCCGTTCTTAGATCCGTCAGTAAAAACTGTTTTAAAAGATGAATATTTGTTTCTATGGGAATGGAATAATTGTAAATAAATGGTATCGGGGGTTGATGATTTGTTAAAATGTGAAAAGTCATTGATGGTAAGTAGATTTTTATCATTCCAAGGTGGAGGTTCGTTTTCTCTAGGAAATATTCCCAGATTGTCAACGTTTAATGAATTCATTATGGTACGGACTCTAAAACCAAGTGATGGTATGAATGAAGGTTTTAATGAGTAATGACTTCCAAATTTAGGGTTAGTTACTCTATTATGCAATGGGTGAGAAAGGTTGGCTTTAATCTTAAAATAGTATTTTAGGGTAAGTTTCTCACGTCGATGTCTTAAATCCGGCTCGCCTGTCATTATATATAAACTCTGGACTGGTGAAGTGCGGAAAGCTCCGAGGGATAATCGGAGGCCTTGGTGATGAATAGTATCCAGGGCTTGAAGAACAGACTTAGCAGAAGATCCATATATTACACTCCCATAATCGAGTTTCGATCGGACAACAGCTTTGTAAATTTTTAAAATTGAAATAAAATCAGCTCCCCAAGTTGTGTTACATAAAACCTTTAAAATATTCAATGATTGGTTGCATTTTCGTTTCAATACTTTGATATGAGATCGAAAAGATAACTTCGAGTCAAAAATAATACCCAAAAATTTTATTTCTGGAACTACTGGAATAACAGTTCCGTCGAGTAAAAGTTCTGGATCAGGAAAAAGTCCGCGTCTTCTAGTAAAATGCACACATACAGTCTTTTGCGAAGAAAAAACAAAACCATTTTCGTTTGCCCACTTTCTTACAATTCTAATAGCCGTTTGGAGTTGTCTTTCAATAAAAGGTACATTGATTCCAGAACAGAATATTTGGAAATCGTCTACAAAAAGCGTTCCGTGCACATATGGAGGAAGTTGTTTAATAATACCGTTGATTTTAATTATAAAAAGTATCACGCTTAGAACGCTTCCTTGGGGAACACCCTCGTCCTGTGAAAAGTCATCTGATAAAATATTATTAATGCGAACGCTAAAGGTCCTTGTCAATAAAAAGTTTTGAATAAATAGTGGGAGATTTCCCAGAAAGCCCATCTCGTATAAGTCTCGCATTATGCCATATCGCCATGTCCTATCGTAAGCTTTCTCCATATCGAAGAAGACAGCTACCAAATGCTTCTTTGTGACGAATGTATCTCTGATAGAGGATTCCAGCATTAAGGCATTGTCGTAGGTGCTTCGTCCAAAACGGAATCCGCTTTGAAACTCCGATAGATGTTTTTCAGACTCAAGGACATGTATCAACCGAGCATTCACCATTCTTTCCATGACTTTGCAGATACAGCTTGTCAAGGCAATGGGTCGATAGTTATTAGGGTCTTGAGGATCCTTCCCAGGTTTCGGTATTGGAATAATAATAGCTCTGTGCCAGGTTGTCGGAAAATCTTGCTCTGTCCAAATTCTATTATAAAGAAGTAAAATATTTTGTAATGAATCTTCATTGAGATGGGTCAACATGTCTAGATGAATATGATCGGGGCCCGGTGAAGTCGGGTGTGATTTCCTTAATGCATTTTTCAGTTCGAATATGGTAAACTTACGATTGTAAGTTTTATGAGCGGATGGCTGAAAGTTTAACGTCTTGCGTTCTTCACGTCGCTTATAATTAATAAAATCTTGGGGGTAAGAGCTCTCATGAGATACCTTAGAAAAAGATTCTCCCAAGGTGTCAGCAATTGTCTTAACGTCTGAAACGACTTGTCCATTTTGAAGTAAAAACGATATATTTGGATTACGATATTTGCCGGTAATTTTTCGGATTTTTCCCCATAGCTGTTTTGATGATATTCGACATTCGATTGTATTTACGTATTCTTGCCAGGATTCTTTTTGTCGCTGTCTCCTTAATTTTCGAGCTTCTGCTTTAGCCCGCTTGAAAACTATCAAATTCGAAGTGGTGGGATAACGTCTGAAGGTGTTCCATGCTTTTTTTTGGAATTTATGGGCTTGAGAGCATGCTTCATTCCACCAAGGCTTCCATAATTTAGGCATTTTACCCGATGTTTTGGGGATAGCCACATCTGCCGCCTTAATCAAGGTGTTCGTTATCATTTCAACGGCATCATTTATGCTAGGCATCATAACCATGTTGTCAGAAATGTTTGATTCCACCTGATATCGAGTCCAATCCGCTTTCTCAAATATATATCGCACAGGTCGTCTGGGTAGTAAAACGTCATTGCAGTTATATGTTAAAATGATTGGAAAGTGATCGCTATTGTGCAGATCATTGTCAATTTTAAAGTCCCAAAATGAAAGCAAAGTAGGGGAGCATATTGCAAGGTCCAGGGTGTGAAAGGTTTGGGTCGGAGTATGGAAGTATGTATGACTGGAATCATTTAAAAGGCAGAGACAATGATCATCCATCAATTTTTCAATTTGTTGTCCTTTTGTGTTAAAATCATTACTTCCCCAAAGAGGGTTGTGTCCGTTAAAATCCCCTATGATGAAGTATGGAGACGGAAGTTGAGTTATTAAATCATTTAGTTCCTGCTGACTAACGCTTTCATTTGGGGGTAGATATATGCAGCAGATTGTTATTAAAAATTTAATATGAAGTTGTATGGCTATTGCTTGAATGCTCGTATTTAAAGAAATTCTTCTGGATGGGAAATTCTGCAAGGTCATTATAGCCACGCCGCCCGAAGCGCGTGCACCGTGGATGTAATCATTTCTTATTAAATTATAATTTTTAACATTAATTGAGTTATTAGGCGTTAAGTATGTTTCTTGAAGGGCTAGGCAAACAGGGTTAAAATTATTTATTAGAGATTTGATATCGTCGATATGTGTACGAAAACCATGACAGTTCCAAGTTAGGAGATTAATAGCCATTTATTTTTTAAAAATTTGAGCCCTTTTCAATGTCTTCTAAATAAAGGTTGGGTTGTTTTATTTGGAAGGTTTTTTATAAAACCTAGAACCTTTCCTAAAAAATGCAGCGTTCTCTTCAATACCATCCTCTCCAAACTCCATGTCGGAGTCCGTGGAAGGGTGTAAATCTATTTCGGTATCCGGTAATTTTGAGGGGTCTTTAGAGTTCCTGGGAGGTTTGTCTTTCTTACTTTGCTTTTTTTTATTTAGTTCTATTGACGTTGTTGGGTTCGGCTTGAAGATTTTTGTTGCTGGTGCGGTTCTCTGTTGCGGCAGGTTTGAGGGTTTACTTGTAACTTTGTCACTTGATTTTGGGCTTACGCTATGGGATTGCTGATTTGATTTGGTTGGTTGATAATTATAAGGAGTAGAGTTTATTTGAGTTTCTGCATTTACTTTATTAGATGTAAAAACTGAATTATATGTTTGGGTGCTTATTGTTTTGCTAGTTTTAATGACGGATGCATATGAGGTGTTAGGACGAGGTGTACGAGATTCTATCAATTTTCTAGCTTCGGGAAAAGATAGGTTTTTGGTTACTCTTAATGTTTGAATTTCTTTTTCTTGAATCCAGCGTGGACAAGTCTTGGAATATGCAGCGTGATCACCCTGGCAATTGATGCAATGTTCGGTTTCAGAGCATGAGGAACTGTCGTGACCGGGCTTTGCGCAACGTGCACAGATGGTTGCTGATGCTCGACATGCTGTTTTAGCATGTCCAAATCTCTGGCATAAAAAGCATCGCAGTGGGCTTGGAATGAAAGGCCTCACGTCGCAGCACAAGTAACCGGCTTTTATTTTTGTTGGCATAACAGGAGAATCGAAGGTCAGAACAACATTTCTTGATGGAATGAAATTAGTATCTCGCCTCATCATGATTCTTTTGGCTGCTATAACTTTTTGGTCTTTTAGTTCAGCGACAAATTCTTCGTCGGACACCATTGCGAGTTCTTGGGATGAGATAACTCCTCGGGTATAGTTAAGGGTTCTGTGCGGAAAGACTTGAATTTCGACGTCCCCAAAGTTTTTAATGTTTAATAGTTTTATTGATTGTATTTCAGATTTAGATTCTATCAATAGGTCTCCAGATTTCAATTTTTTAACATTTTTTACTTCATCAGCTGCATTTTTAATGTATTTTTCGATTAGAAATGGTGACATTTTTGTTAATTTACCGGATTCGTTGTGTATAATAAGAAATTTAGGAACTGATTTTTTTGGTTCAGGAATTGCGGAAATGACAGGTGTAACCGTTTCTATACATGATTCACTGTTATGATTTTCGTTGACTTGGTTAATAGTGTTTGACGGATCAAAGCCTCCGTCAGGGCAAGAAGTTTTAGGTTCCATAAATATTAGGAAATAAAATTCATCCTGGTGTGCCCCCGCCCACCATGGAGCCCAACCAGGGGAAGCAGTATCCGGCAGTTGTCCTGCAACAGATCTCGGAACCGCTTCAGGAGTCACAAACAGAATATAGTGCCGTAGTGTCGGAATGTGGATCCGCCAGTTCGCCCAGGGCATCCCTAGCTACAGCACTAACCCTAAATACCCAATATCATTGGAGTCCAACACGACAGAGGGACCAAGCGCTCTGACGTGGTGAACCCCAGAGAAATTAGGTGAGCCGATTGACCAGAGCGGGCTCACTCCAGCCACCCGTCTACGCAGAAGCATGGACCAAAGGGCACGCATCAGGTACCCCAGGACTCCACTTTCCCCCGATACGGGACGCCGCACACGGCAAACATGCGGGTCAGAAAAACGTACTGACGTCTTTTAAAGGAATCATAAAAAGGAATAAATGATAATTTAGAAGCAAATAGAACTTAACACAACTAAAAAGGTAATTTATGATACGTAATAACATAGGTGATTAACATATTTTTTAAATAACAAAAGAGTGAATTTAAGGTGTTTTTCAATGTAAAGAAATTTTAATGGTTTCCGAATCGCAAGACGTGAAATGGAGAAAAAGGAGGGGTGGGGAATAGAGTAGTGGGATGAAGGTAGAAAAAGATCGCTTAGGTATCCCGGGAGCGCGACCCCCGTGTTCACCAAAGACAGCAAACCCCTGGGAAAGAAAAAGATCACTCAGGTACCCCGGGGTTGTGAAGCCCGTACAAACCTAAAGAAGGAATGCCCCTGGGGGCAGAATAATTTGGAACGATTTTATTTGTCCATTCTGTGGAATAGAATCCTTTGGATAGATTCCATCGCTCCTCTCCTTATAATAGAATCGTTTGGAACGATACCATGGGTCCTTTCCTGGGAATAGAATACTTTGGTAAGATTCGATTGGTCAAGAAGGCCTAAACTGGTTGGTAGTAATGCACTGAAAATAACAGTAGTATTTTGCGAGTGAGCCTCTCATAAGGTTACGAAAAGGGTGGATGTGCACCTAGAAACAGCAGCAAGTCATTCCAGACAAAGTAACATCCGGGAAATAGCAAGAAAACAAGCTATCCCCTTTTTCTTAACGACGGGGTGTGAGAAAATCGATTCTCTGCCGTCCCTGCTCGATTAATCGTGTGACCCTTTCTTTGTTTTTTGTGTGTGGTCTGTTGCAGATTCATCGCTCACCGAGCGGCTCTATTTATCAGTCTCGGAATCACTCGGACACGGGCGATTCCCGATTCCGGTCCGTTTCCCACCCACGAGATTATCCGCCGGTGATGCGGAAGGAGATCCTTATTTTCCTAAGATTTCCGAACACATTCCATGGTGTCCATTGCCCATATCAAACGCATGTGTACACTTCAGTCGAGCCAGCCCCTTCCTCCAGTTATGTTTCTTCTCTCCAAATGACTCCATTTTCGAATGTCTCATTCTTTTTAAATTCCATAGCATATTTATTCATCATGACTCTTATACTATTCATCACTTTCATGCTATTTAAATTATATACCGGGTGATCCAAAAGTCACATAAAAGCAAAAATTCAATAATTCGAAAAGTAGACATTAGCACGACGCGGTTTTCACAGAAATACACAGAAAGACATGGGAATGTTTTTAATAACAAAAACCTTTATTGCCAGAATAGTTACATTTGTCACCGACAGGTGGCGCTGGTGCTGCCCCTGAGCTGGGTAGCTCAGGTGTAGAGGTCGGCGACGTCAGTGGCTTTGTTGAAAGAAGCTATTCGCCATCATCTGACAGAAATTACAGCTGAAATCCTTTTCGATGTTGTGAAGTGTCGTGCCACGTCTGACGGCCATGCTCATGAATGACGGCTATCACATTGAACATTTGTAATCCTAGCTGCGTTTCGAAATGTATGAACTATCGACACAACTGAATCGCCACCTTTCGGAGGCAAATGTAACTATTCTGACAATAAAAATTTTGTTATTAAAAAATCCTATGTCTTTCTGTACATTTCTGTGAAAACCGCATGGTGCTATTGTCTATACCTTTCGATGAATTTTTATTTTTTCTGTGACTTTTGGTTGGTTGGTTGGTTGGTTGATTTGGGTTTTATGGCGCAAGATCCAAAAGAGGATAAGCTGCACCAAACACAAGATATTAAAATTAGGAGATGTAGTCACCACTTTCAAGTCACAAATCCACCATATAGAAATGTAATGAATAAAACCAATTGCAATACCTAAAAATTAATTATGAATGTAAAACCTCAGCCTGTAAAATCGTATATTTTTTAGATAGAGAACTAAGATGGGGTATCCCCATCTCAGTTCTATAAAACTTGATGAAATTAAATTTAAAATCTTAGATATGTGGTAAAAATCCAGAACGATGAAGAAATCTAAAAAGCAATGGATGGGGAGGTTCACCCAACAGGTCTGATAAAATTGGTAATGAAGTTTTAAAAAATTGTCTATAAAGGTGTCTAAGAAATGTACAAGAAGTTAAAATATGATAAATGGAGAGCGGATCTTGGCAATGCTGGCACGATGGAGTGGTTTCCCCGACCAATAAAAATCTATGAGTGATTCGTGAATGGCCGATGCGAAGACGAGTTAGAATGACGTCGAACCGTCGAGATGCTAGTGACGGTAGGGATGAGATTGTCGGCTGGATGTTGTGGAGCTTGTTGTTGCTCTGCTCACTCCAGTCTTACCGCCATTCGTTCCATACGATGTCCCGTACAAAATGACGTAGATCATCGTCTGGAATACGAATATCAAGTGGAATCACTGCAGTTTTCGCTGCATCATCGGCCAGTTCATTGCCGATAATACCGACGTGTCCCGGTATCCAACAAAAAATGATACCGAAGCCACGACGGACAAGCCTGTTATGAAGTTTTAAAATATCATGAGCCAAAGGGTGTCTTGGAGAATCCGAATTCAAGGATTCCAAGACACTTTTAGAGTCAGTGTAAAACATAAAATTGCCAGTACTGAGACTGGAAACATATTTCAGTGCTTTGTAAAGAGCTAAAAATTCAGCGGTAAAAACAGAAATAAAAGATGGTAATGAGAAATTAAAAGTGACGGATTCGCAAATAAAAGCACAGCCGGCATAATCGAGTGATTTTGAACCGTCAGTATATACTGCTGTGTGATTTGAAAAATTATGACGGTGAGCGAGAAAAAGCTCTTTATAAATGATTGAGCTGGTATTAGTTCTCTCTAAACCCCCCTGGAAATAAATTTAAGAATGCTATTGCATGAGATTTCCAGGGTGAGATGGTGAAAAGAGGTTTCTCAGCTACATCAAATGAGTGAAGGGGCGTATTCCTCAGGGCATTTCTCATGCGTAGCCCAAAAGTTGCAATACAAGAGGGTCGATTCGAAAATAGGCGATCAAGATCACCCAGGAGTGAATTTTGCAGTGGATGGTTCGGATGTTCTAAGACTCGGTAGTACTGTCGTAACGACAACAAAAGACGTGTAGAAGCCAAAGATGGTTCCTGGCAAATCACATACAGGCTTTTGACGGGTGAAGAGCGAAATCCTCCGGAACAGATCCTTAGTGAGGTGTGATGCACAGTATCGAGCTTTCGTAACACAGACTGACGGGCAGAGCCATAAGCTGCACACCCATAGTCTAGTCTGGAACGAATTAAAGCTCGATAGATATTCAACATGGAGGACCGTTCTGCTCCCCAAGATGTTTTTGAGAGTACTTTTAAGAGATTGAGCTTTTTTTCGCAAGACATCCGCAGTTGCACGACGTGAGGGAGGAAGGTAAGTTTCTGGTCGAAAAAGATACCTAGAAATCTTACTCTGTCCTCCACTGCAATCCTAATACCACCCAGGAAGATCTCTGGGTCAGGATGTAGGTTCCGACGTCGGCAGAAATGGTTGGTTGGTTGGTTGGTTTTTTATGGCACAAGGGCCAGATTTGGCCATGCTGCGCCAAACAATAGCTAGTTCATAACTGGTATTTATTTAGAGCTAGTCAGAAAGCCACGTAATAAAATTCAGTACAGATGTGTATGTTGCAGTCGATTATAAAATCTAAATAGAGTTTACGAAACCAATGTCAGTAAGGAATAAAAATAAGTTTTTATGGTGTGGTTCCATCAACAAGTCTGTTAAGGTAATAGGGGAGATACCAAATCGGTTTAATCTATGAGGATTAAAATTCCGGCATTCCGTCAATATGTGCTTTATGGAAAAAATACTATTGCATGATGAGCATAAAGGAGCTGGTTCTCCCAGCAGTAAATGTCTGTGGGTAAAAAAGGAATGTCCGATTCGGAGCCTTGTCAGTTTTACGTGATGACTTCTATTTAAGTTTGTTTTGCTGAATCCCTTTATATATGGTTGAATATCATGAAGTTTGTTATGGTTTTCCAAATCCCAAGCGGATTGCCAGGATGAATTTATGGCTTGGGTTAAAACACTATTAATGTCGTGAATCGGGACATTGGAGTTTATAATCAATGTTGCGTTTTTGTCTGCCAAATCCGCTTTCTCATTGCCCCGGATTCCCACATGCCCAGGAATCCAACAAAAGAATATCCGAAAATCATTTTCTGTTAATGTTAGGAGCAAATTAATTGCTTTTAAAACCAAGGAATGACTTTTATGTGTACAGTTTAATAGGGATTCGATACTGCTTTTAGAGTCGGTATACAAGATCCAGTTTTTATTAGTGTGTGTAGAAATCGTTTTTAAGGCTAAAATTATTGCGTAGATCTCTGAAGTGAAGACACTGCAGCACCCATGCAATTTTCTAGCAATGGTTGTATTATCAAAAACGGCCGCGGCTCCAACATTTGTCCCGTTCTTAGATCCGTCAGTAAAAACTGTTTTAAAAGATGAATATTTGTTTCTATGGGAATGGAATAATTGTAAATAAATGGTATCGGGGGTTGATGATTTGTTGAAATGTGAAAAGTCATTGATGGTAAGTAGATTTTTATCATTCCAAGGTGGAGGTTCGTTTTCTCCATAATCGAGTTTCGATCGGACAACAGCTTTGTAAATTTTTAAAATTGAAATAAAATCAGCTCCCCAAGTTGTGTTACATAAAACCTTTAAAATATTCAATGATTGGTTGCATTTTCGTTTCAATACCTTGATATGAGGTCGAAAAGATAACTTCGAGTCAAAAATAATACCCAAAAATTTTATTTCTGGAACTACTGGAATAACAGTTCCGTCGAGTAAAAGTTCTCGATCAGGAAAAAGTCCGCGTCTTCTAGTAAAATGTACACATACAGTCTTTTGCGAAGAAAAAACAAAACCATTTTCGTTTGCCCACTTACTTACAATTCTAATAGCCGTTTGGAGTTGTCTTTCAATAAAAGGTACATTGATTCCAGAGCAAAAAATCTGGAAATCGTCTACAAAAAGCGTTCCGTGCACATATGGAGGAAGTTGTTTAATAATACCGTTGATTTTAATTATAAAAAGTATCACGCTTAGAACGCTTCCTTGGGGAACACCCTCGTCCTGTGAAAAGTCATCTGATAAAATATTATTAATGCGAACGCTAAAGGTCCTTGTCACTAAAAAGTTTTGAATAAATAGTGGAAGATTTCCCAGAAAGCCCATCTCGTATAAGTCTCGCATTATGCCATATCGCCATGTCCTATCGTAAGCTTTCTCCATATCGAAGAAGACAGCTACCAAATGCTTCTTTGTGACGAATGTATCTCTGATAGAGGATTCCAGCATTAAGGCATTGTCGTAGGTGCTTCGTCCAAAACGGAATCCGCTTTGAAACTCCGATAGATGTTTTTCAGACTCAAGGACATGTATCAACCGAGCATTCACCATTCTTTCCATGACTTTGCAGATACAGCTTGTCAAGGCAATGGGTCGATAGTTATTAGGATCTTGAGGATCCTTCCCAGGTTTCGGTATTGGAATAATAATAGCTCTGTGCCAGGTTGTCGGAAAATCTTGCTCTGTCCAAATTCTATTATAGAAAAGTAAAACATTTTGTAATGAATCTTCATTGAGATGGGTCAACATGTCTAGATGAATATGTTGGTTGGTTGGTTGGTTGGTTGGTTTTTTATGGCACAAGGGCCAGATTTGGCCATGCTGCGCCAAACAATAGCTAGTTCATAACTGGTATTTATTTAGAGCTAGTCAGAAAGCCACGTAATAAAATTCAGTACAGTTGTGTATGTTGCAGTCGATTATAAAATCTAAATAGAGTTTACGAAACCAATGTCAGTAAGGAATAAAAATAAGTTTTTATGATGTGGTTCCATCAACAAGTCTGTTAAGGTAATAGGGGATATACCAAATCGGTTTAGTCTATGAGGATTAAAATTCCGGCATTCCGTCAATATGTGCTTTATGGAAAAAATACTATTGCATGATGAGCATAAAGGAGCTGGTTCTCCCAGCAGTAAATGTCTGTGGGTAAAAAAGGAATGTCCGATTCGGAGCCTTGTCAGTTTTACGTGATGACTTCTATTTAAGTTTGTTTTGCTGAATCCCTTTATAGATGGTTGAATATCATGAAGTTTGTTATGGTTTTCCAAATCCCAAGCGGACTGCCAGGATGAATTTATGGCTTGGGTTAAAACACTATTAATGTCGTGAATCGGGACATTGGAGTTTATAATCAGTGTTGCGTTTTTGGCTGCCAAATCCGCTTTCTCATTGCCCCGGATTCCCACATGCCCAGGAATCCAACAAAAGAATATCCGAAAATCATTTTCTGTTAATGTTAGGAGCAAATTCATTGCTTTTAAAACCAAGGAATGACTTTTATGTGTATAGTTTAATAGGGATTCGATACTACTTTTAGAGTCGGTATACAAGATCCAGTTTTTATTACTGTGTGTAGAAATCGTTTTTAAGGCTAAAATTATTGCGTACATCTCTGAAGTGAAGACACTGCAGCACCCATGCAATTTTCTAGCAATGGTTGTATTATCAAAAACGGCCGCGGCACCAACATTTGTCCCGTTCTTAGATCCGTCAGTAAAAACTGTTTTAAAAGATGAATATTTGTTTCTATGGGAATGGAATAATTGTAAATAAATGGTATCGGGGGTTGATGATTTGTTAAAATGTGAAAAGTCATTGATGGTAAGTAGATTTTTATCATTCCAAGGTGGAGGTTCGTTTTCTCTAGGAAATATTCCCAGATTGTCAACGTTTAATGAATTCATTATGGTACGGACTCTAAAACCAAGTGATGGTATGAATGAAGGTTTTAATGAGTAATGACTTCCAAATTTAGGGTTAGTTACTCTATTATGCAATGGGTGAGAAGGGTTGGCTTTAATCTTAAAATAGTATTTTAGGGTAAGTTTCTCACGTCGATGTCTTAAATCCGGCTCGCCTGTCATTATATATAAACTCTGGACTGGCGAAGTGCGGAAAGCTCCGAGGGATAATCGGAGGCCTTGGTGATGAATAGTATCCAGGGCTTGAAGAACAGACTTAGCAGAAGATCCATATATTACACTCCCATAATCGAGTTTCGATCGGACAACAGCTTTGTAAATTTTTAAAATTGAAATAAAATCAGCTCCCCAAGTTGTGTTACATAAAACCTTTAAAATATTCAATGATTGGTTGCATTTTCGTTTCAATACTTTGATATGAGATCGAAAAGATAACTTCGAGTCAAAAATAATACCCAAAAATTTTATTTCTGGAACTACTGGAATAACAGTTCCGTCGAGTAAAAGTTCTGGATCAGGAAAAAGTCCGCGTCTTCTAGTAAAATGTACACATACAGTCTTTTGCGAAGAAAAAACAAAACCATTTTCGTTTGCCCACTTTCTTACAATTCTAATAGCCGTTTGGAGTTGTCTTTCAATAAAAGGTACATTGATTCCAGAACAGAATATTTGGAAATCGTCTACAAAAAGCGTTCCGTGCACATATGGAGGAAGTTGTTTAATAATACCGTTGATTTTAATTATAAAAAGTATCACGCTTAGAACGCTTCCTTGGGGAACACCCTCGTCCTGTGAAAAGTCATCTGATAAAATATTATTAATGCGAACGCTAAAGGTCCTTGCCAATAAAAAGTTTTGAATAAATAGTGGGAGATTTCCCAGAAAGCCCATCTCGTATAAGTCTCGCATTATGCCATATCGCCATGTCCTATCGTAAGCTTTCTCCATATCGAAGAAGACAGCTACCAAATGCTTCTTTGTGACGAATGTATCTCTGATAGAGGATTCCAGCATTAAGGCATTGTCGTAGGTGCTTCGTCCAAAACGGAATCCGCTTTGAAACTCCGATAGATGTTTTTCAGACTCAAGGACATGTATCAACCGAGCATTCACCATTCTTTCCATGACTTTGCAGATACAGCTTGTCAAGGCAATGGGTCGATAGTTATTAGGGTCTTGAGGATCCTTCCCAGGTTTCGGAATTGGAATAATAATAGCTCTGTGCCAGGTTGTCGGAAAATCTTGCTCTGTCCAAATTCTATTATAGAGAAGTAAAACATTTTGTAATGAATCTTCATTGAGATGGGTCAACATGTCTAGATGAATATGATCGGGGCCCGGTGAAGTCGGGTGTGATTTTCTTAATGCATTTTTCAGTTCGAATGTGGTAAAATTACGATTGTAAGTTTTATGAGCGGATGGTTGAAAGTTTAACGTCTTGCGTTCTTCACGTCGCTTATAATTCATAAAATCTTGGGGGTAAGAGCTCTCATGAGATACCTTAGAAAAAGATTCTCCCAAGGTGTCAGCAATTGTCTTAACGTCTGAAACGACTTGTCCATTTTGAAGTAAAAACGATATATTTGGATTACGATATTTGCCGGTAATTTTTCGAATTTTTCCCCATAGCTGTTTTGATGATATTCGACATTCAATTGTATTTACGTATTCTTGCCAGGATTCTTTTTGTCGCTGTCTCCTTAATTTTCGAGCTTCTGCTTTAGCCCGCTTGAAAACTATCAAATTCGAAGTGGTGGGATAACGTCTGAAGGTGTTCCATGCTTTTTTTTGGAATTTATGGGCTTGAGAGCATGCTTCATTCCACCAAGGCTTCCATAATTTAGGCATTTTACCCGATGTTTTGGGGATAGCCACATCTGCCGCCTTAATCAAGGTGTTTGTTATCATTTCAACGGCATCATTTATGCTAGGCATCTTAACCATGTTGTCAGAAATGTTTGATTCCACCTGATATCGAGTCCAATCCGCTTTCTCAAATATATATCGCACAGGTCGTCTGGGTAGAAAAACGTCATTGCAGTTATATGTTAAAATGATTGGAAAGTGATCGCTATTGTGCAGATCATTGTCAATTTTAAAGTCCCAAAATGAAAGCAAAGTAGGGGAGCCTATTGCAAGGTCCAGGGTGTGAAAGGTTTGGGTCGGAGTATGGAAGTATGTATGACTGGAATCATTTAAAAGGCAGAGACAATGGTCATCCATCAATTTTTCAATTTGTTGTCCTTTTGTGTTAAAATCATTACTTCCCCAAAGAGGGTTGTGTCCGTTAAAATCCCCTATGATGAAGTATGGAGACGGAAGTTGAGTTATTAAATCATTTAGTTCCTGCTGACTAACGTTTTCATTTGGGGGTAGATATATGCAGCAGATTGTTATTAAAAATTTAATATGAAGTTGAATGGCTATTGCTTGAATGCTCGTATTTAAAGAAATTCTTCTGGATGGGAAATTCTGCAAGGTCATTATAGCCACGCCGCCCGAAGCGCGTGCACCGTGGATGTAATCATTTCTTATTAAATTATAATTTTTAACATTCATTGTGTTAGTAGGCGTTAAGTATGTTTCTTGAAGGGCTAGGCAAACAGGGTTAAAATTATTTATTAGAGATTTGATATCGTCGATATGTGTACGAAAACCATGACAGTTCCAAGTTAGGAGATTAATAGCCATTTATTTTTTAAAAATTAGAGCCCTTTTCAATGTCTTCTGAAATAAAGGTTGGGTGGTTTTATTTGGAAGGTTTTTTGTAAAATCTAGAACCTTTTCTAAAAAATGCAGCTTTCTCGTCAATACCGTCCTCTCCAAACTCCATGTCTGAGTCCGTGGAAGGGTGTAAATCTATTTCGGTATCCGGTAATTTTGAGTGATCTCTAGAGTTCCGGGGAGTAAGTTTGTCTTTCTTACTTTGCTTTTTTTTATTTTGTTCTATTGACGTTGTTGGGTTCGGCTTGAAGATTTTTGTTGCTGGTGCGGTTCTCTGTTGCGGCAAGTTTGAGGGTTTACTTGTAACTTTGTCACTTGATTTTGGGCTTACGCTATGGGATTGCTGATTTGATTTGGTTGGTTGATAATTATAAGGAGTAGAGTTTATTTGCGTTTCTGCATTTACTTTATTAGATGTAAAATCTGAATTATATGTTTGGGTGCTTATTGTTTTGCTAGTTTTAATGACGGATGCATATGAGGTGTTAGGACGAGGTGTACGAGATTCTATAAATTTTCTAGCTTCGGGATAGGATAGATTTTTGGTAACTCTTAATGTTTGGATTTCTTTTTCCTGTATCCAACGAGGGCAAGTTTTTGAATACGCAGCATGATTTCCCTGGCAATTAACACAATGTTCGATTTCGGAGCATGTAGAACTGTCGTGACCGGGCTTTGCGCAACGTGCACAGATGGTTGCTGATGCTCGACATGCTGTTTTAGCATGTCCAAATCTCTGGCATAAAAAGCATCGCAGTGGGCTTGGAATGAAAGGCCTCACGTCGCAGCACAAGTAACCGGCTTTTATTTTTGTTGGCATAACAGGAGAATCGAAGGTCAGAACAACATTTCTTGATGGAATGAAATTAGTATCTCGCCTCATCATGATTCTTTTGGCTGCTATAACTTTTTGGTCTTTTAGTTCAGCGACAAATTCTTCGTCGGACACCATTGCGAGTTCTTGGGATGAGATAACTCCTCGGGTATAGTTAAGGGTTCTGTGCGGAAAGACTTGAATTTCGACGTCCCCAAAGTTTTTAATGTTTAATAGTTTTATTGATTGTATTTCAGTTTTGGATTCTATCAATAGGTCTCCAGATTTCAATTTTTTAACATTTTTTACTTCATCAGCTGCATTTTTAATGTATTTTTCGATTAGAAATGGTGACATTTTTGTTAATTTACCGGATTCATTGTGTACAATAAGAAATTTAGGAACAGATTTTTTTGTTTCAGGAATTGCGGAAATGACAGGTGTAACCGTTACTTTACATGATTCATTAATATAATTTTCATTTACTTGGTTAGTGGTGTTTGACGGATCTAAGCCTCCGTCAGGGCAAGAAAAAGTTTTAGGTTCCATGAATATTAGAAAATAAAATTCATCCTGGTGTGCCCCCGCCCACCATGGAGCCCAACCAGGGGAAGCAGTATCCGGCAGTTGTCCAGCAACAGATCTCGGAACCGCTTCAGGAGTAACAACCAGAATATAGTGCCGTAGTGTCGGAATGTGGATCCGCCAGTTCGCCCAGGGCATCCCTAGCTACAGCACTAACCCTAAATACCCAATATCATTGGAGTCCAACACGACAGAGGGACCAAGCGCTCTGACGTGGTGAACCCCAGAGAAATTAGGTGAGCCGATTGACCAGAGCGGGCTCACTCCAGCCACCCGTCTACGCAGAAGCATGGACCAAAGGGCACGCATCAGGTACCCCAGGACTCCACTTTCCCCCGATACGGGACGCCGCACACGGCAAACATGCGGGTCAGAAAAACGTACTGACGTCTTTTAAAAGAATCATAAAAAGGAATAAATGATAATTTAGAAGCAAATAGAACTTAACACAACTAAAAAGGTAATTTATGATACGTAATAACATAGGCGATTAACATATTTTTTAAATAACAAAAGAGTGAATTTAAGGTGTTTTTCAATGTAAAGAAATTTTAATGGTTTCCGAATCGCAAGACGTGAAATGGAGAAAAAGGAGGGGTGGGGAATAGGGTAGTGGGATGAAGGTAGAGAAAGATCGCTTAGGTATCCCGGGAGCGCGACCCCCGTGTTCACCAAAGACAGCAAACCCCTGGGAAAGAAAAAGATCACTCAGGTACCCCGGGGTTGTGAAGCCCGTACAAACCTAAAGAAGGATTGCCCCTGGGGGCTACAAGGTTTCGGAATGGGTATGATTATGGCCCTTCGCCAGGCCGTCGGAAAGACCTGCTCCTTCCAAATTCTATTAAAAATGAATAAAATATGATTCAATGAGTTCTCGTTCAGATGTATCAACATATCGTAATGAATTCCATCAGGGCCAGGTGAAGTAGGATGAGATTTTTTTAGTGCAGCTTTGAGTTCATATATGGTAAAATCTTGATTATAAACCTTCGGTGTAGATGGCCGAAAGTCTAATGTCCTGAGTTCTTCACGTCTTTTGTAATTTATAAAATCAGGAGGGTAAGAACTTTCATGTGATACTCTAGAAAATGCTTCTCCTAGAGTATTCGCAATCATCTTTATGTCTGAGATGATTTGTCCATTTGATGATAAGCATGAAATTTGTGAATGGTGAAAGTTGCCAGATATTTTCCGGACTTTGTCCCAAATGTGTTTAGATGAAATGCGACTATGAATAGAGTTGACATAATTTTGCCAAGAGATCCTCTGACTCCGTCTCCTAATCTTGCGTGCATCCGCTTTTGTACGTTTAAATTCTATCAAGTTTGCTGTCGTTGGATATCTGCGGAATTTACTCCAAGCTTTCCTTTGTAATTTGATCGCTTGAGAGCATGACTCATTCCACCATGGCTTCCAAAGCCTCGGCATCTTTCCCGAAGTTTTGGGTATAGATATATTAGCCGCTTCTATGATGGTGTCAGTGATCGCCAGTATGGCATCGTCAATATTTAGGGTTTCGGCCATATCAAAAGAAATATCAGCTTTCGATTGGAATAGTGTCCAATCGGCTTTGTCTAAAATAAATCGCTGAGGTCGTCTAGGAAGTGATATGTCATTAAGATTATAAGTTAAAATCACCGGAAAATGATCGCTGTTGTACAGGTCGTCATCAACTTTAAAATTCCACATGGGAGCTAAAACAGGTGAACATATTGATAAGTCAAGTGTATGATAAGAACGTGTTGGCTGATGAAAATATGTGCGACTTGAGTCGTTCAGGAGACAGAGACAGTGATCATCAATTAGTTTTTCTATTTGTTGCCCTTTACGATTAAAATCGCTACTTCCCCAGAGTGGGTTATGTCCATTAAAATCACCAATGATAAAATAGGGTTGTGGGAGCTGAATAAGCAGGTTATTTAAATCTTGCTGACTGATGCAATCGTTCGGTGGAAGATAAATACAGCATATAGTAATTAGAAGCTTGATTTGAATCTGGATTGCTATTGCTTGAATCCTGGTCTGTAATGATATGATTGTAGATGGATAGCTATTCATAGTCATAAGAGCAGTGCCACCAGAGGCACGAGCGCCACTGGTGTTGTCATTTCGAATTACATTATAGTTTTTGATTTTAAAGGAATTGCCAGGGATTAGGTAAGTCTCCTGTAAGGCGAGACACATAGGGCTGTATGTATTAATTAGATCATTTAAGTCGTTAATATGTGCTCGAGCACCGTGACAATTCCACGTTATAATGTTTATGGTCATTTTTTGGGTTTTTGCTGATGGAGTCTAGTGCCCTTTTTAAAAAACGCTGCACTGGAATCTACTGCTTCTTCCTCAGCATCGAACTCCATGTCCGATTCGGAAGGATGGAGATCCAATACGTTATCTGTTTTTGATGTATTAACAGTTTTCCGGGTTTTGGCTGGTCTATTGTTCTGATTTTCTTTTTCTTTATTTTGTTTTACTGAATATGAATTTGTTCGGAAAATTGAGGGAGGTGTTTTACGATTTTGTGGCAGCTTATTGGTAGGTCTATCATTTGCTTTGTTCTTATTTGATTCTGGTTTTGTGCTATGAATTTGAGGTTGAGTATTGACTGAATGAAAGAGATCTAGAGTTGAATTAATTTGAGTTTCTGTATCTATTTTGTTTGATATACTGGGGGAGTCATCAGTTTGGGTGGCTATTGTGTGGGTGGTTTTAATTACAGAAGCATATGAAGCGTTAATTCGTGGTGAGCGAAGTTCAACTATTTTACGAGCCTCGAGAAATGAAAGGTTTCGTGTTACTTTTATTGTTTGTATTTCTTTTTCTTTTATCCATCTTGGACATATCCTTAAGTATGCGGCATGGTTTCCCTGGCAATTGAAACAATGTTCAGACTCAGTGCAATCTGAACTGTCATGCCCAGGATTTGCGCAGCGTGCACAGATGGTGGCAGGTGTACGGCACGAGGTTTTTGCGTGCCCAAACCGCTGGCATTTGAAACATCGAACGGGGTTCGGGACAAAAGCTCGAATCTCGCAGCACAAGTACCCAGCTTTCACTTTCGTTGGCATAACGGGGGAGTCGAAAGTTAGGATCACATTTTTGGATGGTATGTAGCTGTCATTTTGTCTGAGCATTATCCTTTTAGCGGCTATTACTTTTTGGTCTCTCAATTCAAAAACGAATTCTTCTTCAGAAACCATTAACAGTTCTTCAGAAGATATAACGCCTTTTGTATAATTTAATGACCTGTGCGGAAAAACTGTTACCTCTACTTCACCAAAATTTTTAATATTTAATAGTTTTGCAGACTGTATAAAAGAATTTGATTCAATCAATAGGTCTCCAGATTTCAATTTCTTAACATTTTTAACTTCACCAGCAGAATGTTTTATATATTTTTCAATTAAAAAGGGGGACATTTTTGTTAATTTGTCAGAATCGTTATGAATAATTAGAAATTTCGGGATTGATTTTTCAGGTAGATTATCTTGCAAAGAGTTCTCGATATTTTCATTTGACTTTTCATTTAAAGCATGCTTACTAATTTCGTCGCATTTAGAGGTTGACGGGTTAAGGCCTCCGTCTGGCCATAAATTTGAAGATGACATGAGGATGGAATATTTGTTCATTTTGGTGCGCCCCCGCCCGCCATGGAGCCCAACCAGGGGAGGCAGCATCCGGCAGTTGTCCAGCAACAGATCTCGGAGCTGCCTCAGAGGTAGCACCAAAATATAGTGCTACAGTGTCGTGATGAGAATCCACCGGTTCGCCCAGGGCATCTCTAACTGCAACACTAACCCAAAAATACCTAACACAATGAAGTTCAGCACAACAGGGGGATTAATCGCCCTGACGTGGTGAACCCCAGAGACGTTAAGTAAGCCGATTGACTAGAGCGGGCTCACTCCAGCCACCCGTCTACGCAGAAGCATGGACCAAAGGGCACGCATCAGGTACCCCAGGACTCAACTTTCCCCCGATACGGGACGCCGCACACGGCAAACATGCGGGTCAGAAAAACGTACTGACATATTTACAAAATATATATATAAAACTGACAAAAGTGAAATAAGTGGAATCGTAAATTAAATGATAATTTAATAAGCAAATAAATAAATAAATAAAAATAATAATAATAATAAATATATTTTTTTTAATAATAAAGTTATAATTGAATAAAAATAAACTTCAGTACAAATTTTTAAGCAGAACTATTTTCTTGGCACAATTTCGTTACGCAAGTCGTGAAAAACTAGAAAAAAGAGGGTGGGGTGATAGCGTAGTGGGATAGGAAGAAGGGAAAGATCGCTTGGGCATCCCGGGAGCGCGACCCCCGTGTTTACCAAAGACAGTAAACCCCTGGGAAAGAAAAAGATCACTCAGGTACCCCGGGATTGTGAAGCCCGTACAAACCTAAAGAAGGAATGCCCCTGGGGGGTATGGCACAAGGGCCAGATTTGGCCATGCTGCGCCAAACAATAACTAGTTCATAACTGGTATTTAGTTAGAACGAGTCAGAAAGCCACGTAATAAAATTCAGTGCAGTTGTGTGTGTTGCAGTCGATTATGAAATCTAAATAAAGTTTACGAAACCAATGTCAGTAAGGAATAAAAATAAGTTTTTATGATGTGGGTCCATCAACAAGTCTGTTAAGGTAATAGGGGAGATACCAAATCGGTTTAGTCTATGATGATTAAAATTCAGGCATTCCGTCAATATGTGCTTTATGGAAAAAATACTATTGCATGATGAGCATAAAGAGGAGCTGGTTCTCCCAGCAGTAACTTTCAGAAGAGGAGGTAGTAGTCACCACTGCTGTAAAAGAGGCTTAAAATGTCCTTCCTATTACTGCTCTAGCTTTCATAAAATTACACTACAGCACTTATATTCTACCATTACAAGATTGGAGAGAGCATTATTGCCTTTGACCGAAGTCATAGATTTGATGCGAGATGAAAGGGCATCTTGCACTTGGATCGGTTGGCATAACTATATCCTAGGAAGTTAAAAGCTGTCCCTGGAAAGAACAGCACTAACTTTAAAATAATTGCAAACGTATTCCGAGTTCGTGGGAAATGATCTATGGTGAATAACCATCGAAATTTCTCAAATGCACTTTCCCCCGTCATATTCCGCTGAGCATGTTTTTCCAGCACTGAAAATAAATCCATCTGAAGATCGAAGGGGATTTACCAATGAAAATTTATAAATGTATTTCGTTTTACAATGTCACGCAAATATGTAAAAAATTACTTTCGTTAAAATAAAGATTAATTTGGTTTGTGGCTCTGCGATCATTTTTTGCTACATTAAGGTAAAATTAGATCTCTATAGTTTAACCTAAACGTTAAAGGGATGGGGTTGAATGAGATAATTTTTCGCCAATCATAAGAAAAAGGCTGGACATAAATAGATTTGTTGAAACACAGTCTAATAGATAATTTTAATCTGTCTTGTTTTAGATGTTGATTCGACATTTTTATTCGATTAAACAACGTCAATACTAATATTTGGCCAGTCTGCTCCATTTTAAGAAAAAACTTATCGGAAATTCTGGATCTGGTTTTAAGAACGTTTAGTTATTCATAGTAAATTAATTAAGTATCAAATTAAAATCACACTGATTGGTTGTCATCCCGCTAGATCTTCGTAACAAATTGCAAATTTTGCTAAGTTACTTACAGTAATCCGAGTACGCGTTGTTTAAAAATTTCTCTTATATCAACGAAAAAGTGCGTTAACATTACAATTTAAAGTGATAATTTTGTTAAAGCCTACAAAAACCTTAAAATATTCATTCAAAACCTAAAAAAAATCTAAAACATAATCCAAGATTTTTAAAACAAAAAATCTGGGCTCAATTACAACAAATATCAACTTTATCCCTTTTTCCTATGATTCTATTGTCAAAGATAATATATGCACGTAAGAATTTAAAAATTAATCTACAGCGAAATTGTATGATCTGTCAGACACCATCAGAAAAGCAGACTCTCGGTAAACTTGCTACACAAAACTGTCCAAGACTAACCCGTCTCTCGCTAGTGTTTAGATTAGACCTATAAGTAGGTATTTTAATTAGCCTCGCCCTGGAACAACACAATGGGCTATAGGAGAAGGTCCGATATCCAACCCGATGGGAAAGATCCAAGATTAGACCTATAGAACTATATGACAGACTACTAGTTGTCGTGAAATTCCTGTGTTTAGGGCCTAAGGACTAATTCCTAAGAGTTATCACTTTGGCGTGGTGTGGAAGTTTGGAGAATGTGACCTCGTCATCTGACCGTGGTTCAAAATTACTTGGTGCTGTCCTAGGATGTTTCCCTTCGGGTTTGATCCCGGATCGTCACCAATAACCCATTGTGTTGCTCCAGTGTGACGTTAATTAATTACCTACCTACCTAAGGGCTAATTAGACCTTGACATATGGCGTAAAGTCCTGTGGTAGAGGAAACAAGAGCGATGCAAGTGGTAGGACAACGGTCCTGTACCTATTCATTGTTTCGTGTGTACGTTAATTGTCAAATTAAAGTTGTGGTGTCCGATGTTTTTCGTCATTGTATTCAAATGACGTCACAAGGGCAAGGCCCCTGAGTGTTGGCGCCTCCGACAATCCTCTCAACACAGTAAAGGCGGATGACTGGGATCATAAGATGATTTTCCTCATTTTGGAAATAATGTTGCGTGTCAAGTGAGACAGCCTCCATTAAAAGGGAGCACTCCTTTGTCAAGTAGACATTTTGTCATTATTCTCGAAGCGCCGGGGTGGATGCCCAGTGAATGTTCATCCCGATGATTTTCCGGATCCTCTTTCTATTGCAATGCAAAGTGGTCCAGTGCGCATTCCATTCGAATTTAATTCCTCAATTATTACAAGTATTTTTCAACGTTGACATGTATTTTCTAAATTTACATCTGTCTTATAAAGCACTTTTGGGCATTTTATATCTCAATGTAGGAACAATACGTAAATGTTTAAATTTTTTCCTCGAATTTACATTTTTGTATGATATGCATTTAACTCTCCAAGAGGTTTCGAAGAGATATCCCGTCCATTAAAATCTGGTCAAGTTTATCGATAAAGATATATATCGTCAATCGAGATCTGGTCAGTTTTGTGAATGGTGAGATACATCGTCGAGACAAAACTGACCTATTACTTCAAGAGGGATAAAGATCCAAATAGGAAAAGGTTTTGAATCACAGGCTGCCCACTACAAGGTGATTTTCGACTCGAAGATAAACCACCAGGAGGGTTAAGTAATAACCCTGTATTACCAAGTACTTTATAAATCTTTTAAGTAAAAATATCGCTTGAAATTGAATCAGTAAGTGTTAGAACACTTTCGTAAACATTGTTGTGGCAATAAAATATTTTATATTCAAGAGTGACTAAAAGATCCTTCGCCGTCAAACCTTGTCCTAACTACAAACACCTACACACCTCCCGTGCCTAGTGTCGTGAGACACTGTATCAGTTTAAATAAGTGTGGCAAGTCTATTCAGAATATTGGAGCACATTTTGTTTCTATTCATAATTGCATCCATACAGTAATTATATCTTTATCATGAACTATTGTCAGCGGGTGGGGGAAAACTAAACTCAAGTCAACAATAAAAAAGAATTTAATAAACTAAAAAGGCATACATGTGCTGTGCACGAATGTCAATGCTGCATCCAAGGCGAGTGGCGTGAGAATTATTGGAGTCGAGATCGAATGAATTTTATCCCCGGCAAAATAAACCCTTCCCTTTTTTTAACAACCTATTTTCGGAACCCGAACAGGGTAAGTATCATCGTTCAGATATGAAGCCGAACAGATGTTCAGATTCAAGATCATTCGCTGAGCGCAATCATAGAAGTATGTGTAAACTGTTTTAACGAAATAAATTAAAACAAAATGAAAATAATCGCACGTTCGAACTGGGCGCTCCAACAATTGTAATTGTTACACTATGTATACAACATGCAAAAAGGACTAACCTATCTGCTTCTTCGTTTCCATCATGACCCGCATGAGCTTTAATCCTGCCAAGACAAATTTCCTTGTTGATATCTAATGAGCATTGTATTGTCCGCGCCAGTGGACTCGGCGTTTTAGGATTTTTAAGTGCCAGGAGACCAGCTCGACTGTCTACCAGATCTTGACATTTTTGTGTCTGGTCTACTGCTTTTACTACTGCTAGTATCCCATAGAGCTTCGCCTGGAAAATGAAGCTATTATTTTGCGTCCTCGTGGACCACTGCTGGGTTACACGACCTTCTTGTATAGGACAAAAAGCACTTGCAACTCTATTTTCCATTTTGGAGCCATAGGTAAAGTATCTTGTGCCGGAATGAGGTACTCCCATGGCTGAGTTTATCCTGTCATTTGAAAGGGTTTTAATTGGATGTATAGACCAACCTATTGCCCTTTCCTCGCAGTCATTTTGTCATTTTTGTCATAATCTGCATTTTTAAAGCTTTGGACTTGTTCTCATTCTCATTTTAACGCACAACACTTCTTTTTGAAGTGTAAGATGTAGTGGTGGAATTTCCGCAATTGTTTGAAGGGCCAATGCGGACGCTGTTTGGCTGCTTGAAATTGAAATCAGAAATTTTCTTTGCATTCCATTTAGGCACACCTTATCCACATTATATACTATTTTTGTTCAATTTTGACTAGAAACTAGAGACTGTTAACTGCCATCAGGAGGCCCGAGTCCTTTCTTATTTGTTTTTTTCATTTTTCTTTTCTCCGACCAGATGCGTCAAAACGGAAAAACGGGGTGTTGTATAGTTATTTAGCTAATTTTTTCGTGTAACCATGAGTCCAAAGAAGGTGAGTATAAAGAACAGTGGTGAAAAAAAGAAAAAGGAAATATCCATGAAATTAAAGAGTGAGATAATAGACAAACATGAGCAAGGCGTAAGGGTAATAGACTTGGCAATTCAGTACGATCACACTATTTCTACGATATGTACTATTCTGAAGCAGGACTCGATAAAGGCTATAACTCCAGCTACAATATTTTTCATTATAAATACATTATTATAAAAAAATTGGAGTGGTTTTTTGGGGGCTGGTACGAATTAATCTCATTTCAATTAATTTCAATGGGGAAAACTGACTTGAGATACGAGCATTTTGAGTTACGAGCTCGGTCATGGAATGAATTAAATTCGTATCTCAAGATACCCACTGTAGTTCCGCGCCAATTCCACATCTAAAAAACACACCCAAAGACAAGATTCCAGGACTCGGAAGAAATTGAGACTAATGCGGCAAAGCATCTGGGTGGATATAACAGAGTGAATTTCAAAAATGCTTTCAGCATCAGAACCAATGGGAGAAGGATGTCGACTTTGAAATGAATCTGTTTTGAATATGACTAGGTGTAATCAAATCTATGAAGTAGATTTATCAGTCCTGGTACAGACATTCACCTTTCCATAAAATGTCATGAAACACTCATCCAAAATTAAGAATATCTAAACGTAATTTTAGCATTAGAACCAGTGTTGAATCAACCTAATTCTACCTCATCTGTCAATTTAAGGGATATTTAAAAATAAGGTTTAATGCATCAGTTGTAATTCCTTCAATATTTTAGTAATTAATTACCACACAAAAACTTTCATTTACAAAAATTTTTAATATTACTTATTTTTTTATTCTCAAATGAAATTTTGCAGTTTCTTACAGATTGCATTTCGCTTGTACATTTTCTCAAACGTATTGACAAAAAATGTTATTAACTATTTTTGGTGCAACACTTTGTTATCAGAATTTTGAATTCCCTATACTGGAATGGAAATGGTTACATAAAAAGATGGAGAAAATTTTTTAATTTCGTGTTATATTTAAGATCCTTGCCAGACCTTTGAAATGTATGTTTGCTATTCTTGGATATTTTAAATTCGTCTTCCATTTTGCGAGTATAATCCAGAATTCACAATGATGAGGTGATTGCTGTGGTATTCCACTTCCCCACCTAAATATAGGCATAACTTCCATTTATCGATACTGGAGTTTTATATTAAACTTTGACTTGTTTCCGAAGTTGGCCACAACTTTCGTGTTGTGTCCAACTTCGAAACTAATGTGCACTGGAGCAACAACGATATATTGGCGACGGTCCGGGATCAATACCTAAGGTAAGGTGCTTCGTAATTTTGAACCACGGTCAGATGATGAGGTCCCACCTGACCTGGCACCCCACTCTCTAAACTTCCACACCGCGCTAAGGGGAAGACATTTGAGGCCTCTTGTATAATGTAATCGCCCATAGAAGTCTTTGTATCTTTCTTTGTTCTGCTAGAGCTGAGTCACTCTTTACAGGCAGCATGTGTGAATGTTCTTCAGCTTTCTTGGACGTCCGTCCATTTCAATGAATCTTATTGGTTGTGCTGCAATCCTATCCTATCTGTATATATATGTGTTGTGTTTTCAATAAACTAGTCTTCCCTTTTGCGATCCATATGGCCTGTGTCATTCCTTTCCTCTGAAGGAATCGTATTTAACAAGGCCACGACAAATTTAGCGTGCACCAGCCCCAGTGTAAGACGGTCTTTGGCTGGACCGAGTTTCGAACTCGCAACCCTCCGGTTGCTAATCCGTTGCTCTTCCAACTGAACTACCATGGCCCAAGGACTTATTGAGTTAAAATTTTCAAAGAGTACGCAGTGCAAACGCTCATTCACATATCAACATAGCTGAATTTTCAAAATAAAATTCAATGTCCCACATTTTCTAGTTCGCTCTCAACGAGACACGGCCGACTGCACCACAAGCAACCATTTTAGTGACTACAACCCGTTACACACTACCAAAATCATACCGAAAACCCGAACAGCCGCAAATAGAAGTTTTTGTGAATCCAGTTTAACGTGGTAAAACACACAATTCACGTAAAGCGTATTTGGGAGATCCGCAAGCAAAAGAGGAAGTTCTTGGAAGCCCACGCAGGTACCTAAATATGTATTAATAAATACCAAACGCCCGCGAAGTCGGTCAGAGGGTCGTTAAAACTTTTTCCCGTCCATAATTGGAAGTGTCAACAATAGTTCAGAACTCGAGGAACACTAAGCCGGAAATAAAATTCGCAGGGACGTAAAACTTTGACAACGGCTCTCTTATAAATAAATTCTTCAATCTCGGCCGTCAGAAGTTAAACGCCAACTTTATTTTTCCATCGCTGCTGCGATACATCATCGTCGGCCCGCAGTTAGACGCGATTATTTTAGAAATTCCGCTCGCGTGTTGGTACAAGGGAAAAAAGAAAACTCGGGTAAATAGGAGAGGGAACGTGATACGAAATGGGTTCGGATGGCTTGCTGTGTCCGAGTATGAAAGATTGTGACGTGATTCTGGTGGCGGGGTGGTTTTTCTTTGGGGAGGTGTGTATAATCGGGAAATATATATGTTTAGCGAAATAGGAAATTGGCGAAAACGGTTTTCCACGAAATTTATTCTTCCTGGATTTTGAGTGATAAACGGTGCGGTGAAGGATTGGCAGGAAATAAAGTTCTGGTGCAAATATTTCACTTAGATCAAAGTAATAAATACAATAAACAGGAGGTAAATAGTCAAATGGGGATCCGAACTCATTTCTCGGTAGGAAAGTAGGTATTTAATTAACGTCGCACTGGAGCAACACAAAGGGCACAATTGGTGACGGTCCGGGTTCGTAGGTATTTAATTAACGTCCCACTGGAAGAACACAACGGGCTATTGGCGTTGGTCTGGGATCAATCCCAAAAGTAAACTTTACAAATTTACAATATAGTTTAATAAAAAGTAATTTTTGTACTCTTCGATGGTTTCCATGCATAAACGAAAGCGTCAAGAGACGACAGGTTTACCACTTTACACTAAACATTTAAATAGGTATTGGTATTGGTATTTTCAATTAACGTCACACTGGAGCAACACAACGGGCTATTGGTGACGGTCCGGGATCAATCCCAAAGGGAAAGATCCGAGGACAACACCTCGTAATTTTGAACTACGGTCAGATGACGAGGCAACACCTGAGCTGGCACCCCACTCTCCAAACTTCCACACCACGCCAACGTGAGGACATTTGAGGCCACGACAGATTTAACGTGCACCAGCCCCCTTTGTACACGACGGTGTTTGGCTGGATTCGAACTCGCAACCCTTCGGTTGCTAGTCCGTTACTCTTCCAACCGGGCCACCGCGGCCCCATTTAAATAGACGGACATTCGAAACCACTAAAATCAATATTTTAATTTAGGATTAAAAATTAACTGATATCAAATTCTACAGTATTAAAAATGATTTTTCAATTATTTTCGATAATTTTTGAACTAGTTAGGTAGGTAGTTAATTTAAAGTTTCACTGGAGCAACACAACGGGCTACTGCCGACGGTTCGGGATCAATCCCACAGGAAAAGATCCGATTTCTCGGAATAAAATGAATTCGTAGATTCTCAGAGGGCATCGATGGTTGGTAGGTATTTTAATTATCGTCGTACTGGAGGAACACAACGGGCTATTAGCGAAGGCCGTCTCAGATGAAGAGGTCACACATGAGCTGGCATCCCACTCTCCAAACTTCACACCACGCCGAATTAGACATCGAAGTATGCACTCTGAATTTGTGTAAAGGCGCGTTCTCACGAATCAAGTTTAATTGGCCGATTATAGTAGATCAACGAAAGTTGAATGAAAGCTAGTGAGAACCTTTGTTTCAATAGAGTTGATCAACTTTTAATAGATCAAGAAAAGTTTGACCCATCCAAACTTTATCGTTCAAGTGATGAATCATCCGCCATTTGCTTTCAAGTTGAAACTTGTCTTGAAACGTGTGAACTTTAGTTGACTGTCAAGTTCGCTTTCAACTGGTCACGCCCCACGTGCATGTGTTTTTCTTTTAGATATGGGCCACGGTGGCCCGGTTGGAAGAGTAACGGACTAGCAACCGAAGGGTTGCGAGTTCGAATCCAGCCAAACACCGTCGTGTACAAAGGGGGCTGGTGCACGTTAAATCTGTCGTGGCCTCAAATGTCCTCACGTTGGCGTGGTGTGGAAGTTTGGAGAGTGGGGTGCCAGCTCAGGTGTTGCCTCGTCATCTGACCGTGGTTCAAAATTACGTGGTGCTGTCCTCGGATCTTTCCCTCTGGGATTGATCCCGGACCGTCACCAATAGCCCGTTGTGTTGCTCCAGTGTGACGTTAATTAAAAAATACCAAAAATACCAAATAATCTTTTAGATATAAAATAGTTTTAAAAAATGAGCCTCAAGTGGTCTGAAAGTGTGATGCTAAAACTTTTAGAACTGTATCATAAGCATGATTGTCATTGGAATCACCGACTGGATAAATATAAAAATAAAGATGAAAGAGAAAATGCTTTGGGTTCTATTTTCAAAGAAACGGAAATTTCTGGTCTTACTATTGCTGATCTGAAGAACGAAATTAAGATGATTAGAACGATGTATAAAAAAGAACATTCATTGGTTTGCAAATAAAAAAAAAGTGGAACGAGAATAGGAATCATACGTGTTAAAACTGTTTTGTTACAAAAGAGCGGATCTATTTCTAAATGGTGTACAAATACAATCTGATGTGCTCCTAATCTATTTCTTCTTAAAATCCATTGCCTCTACCAAAACCGACGTTTCTTACGATTTTTGCTCATGTGAAATAAAATTGTTTTTAGTTCTTTTAACAAAACTTACTATCTGTACAACTTCACGCACAACTGCTTTCGACGCCATTTTAAAACTGAAACTGTTGATCAGTTTCTATTCAAACATGTGAACCAAAACTGATTTAAGTCATATTCAACTTGTGTTGATCAACTATAATCGGTCAACAGATTAGCAACCGTAGGGTTGCGAGTTCGAAACTAGGTCCATCCAAAGACCGTACGACCGATCGTGTGCGTGGGGACTGGTGCACGTTAAATCTGTCGTGGCTTCAAGTGTCCCCACGTTGGCGTGGTGTGGAAGTTTGGAGAATGAGGTGCCAACTCAGGTGTTGACCTCATCCTCTGACTTTCGTTCAACATTACGAGGTTTTGTCCTTATATCTTTCCCTTAAGGATTGATCCTGGACCGTCGCCAATAGCCCGTTGTGTGGTCCATTGTGACGTTAAGTACCTACCTACCACCGTAAATGCTATAAATAGAAACTGGTACGATGACGTACCAAACACAACGGTTGCGAATTGGTATTTTGTGATAGGTGCTTGAGCTTTATGCAAATTTTGTGGTCTCTACCTCCTATTATAGTATGTACATTACGTTTTGAAACATACTGTCTGCTTTCTTCATACCAATTTAAGCTAAATAAACCACAACAGCAAGGTTTTCATCTTTTGTATGGGCCACGGTAGCCCGGTTGGAAGAGTAACGGACTAGCTACCGGAGGGCTGCGAGTTCGAATCCAACCAAAGACCGTCGTGTACAAAGGGGGCTCGTGCACGTTAAATCTACCGTGGCCTCAGTTGTGCTTACGTTGGCGTGGTGTGGAAGTTTGGAGAGTGGAGTGCCAGCTTAGGTGTTGTTCTTGTCATCTGACTATGATTCAAAATTACGAGGTGCTGTCCTTGGATCTTTCCATGCGGGATCGATCCCGGACCGTCGCCAATAGCCCTTTTTGTTGCTCCAGAGTGCGACGTTAATTAAATACCCACCTACCTTTTGCATGCAACAGTACGAAAGGTTTCACTGCTTCCATCATCTTGAAATATAATTACGATTTCAAGTATCGTCTTTTGCACATTGGTAACATAGGCGGGGGAAAACTAGAAACAAACACGAACCTTTTGAAGATGCCGACTGCACAGGGAAGTGAAATCAATTCGAAGATTAAAAGGCATTGGGGACACGAAAACGTGCTTCGCTCTTTGCGGGTTGTGCTGTACGTACTCTATAGAATGTTTATTGCGCATTCTTCAAAGGTCGTCTCTAAAAAAGCGATAAAGTAATCACGGCTTCGTAAGTGAAGTGATTCATTTTTAATTCACAAGTCGGCGAGTTCTGCTCGTGGATCGCCCACACTCGCTGATAATTAACATAGCAATCGGAGTTATTCGCTGCATATGACGGAGTTTAGGGCTCAACTCCGGCATTTCGTATCGGGAAACTTCACCGCGTAGGAGAGAGCCGGGGTGTTCTTGTTCCCGGCGAAAATTAAATTGAGAATCAGCGCGTGTTCGGGCGTAGGCGTTGCGACGTTATAGGTCACTGACGGCGAAGGGATGGGGTGTCCCGTTCCACGAGCAAAATGGCGCGTCGCAGCAAACAAATCTGAATGGTAAATCAAACGTAATGGATGCTAAAATGATGAGCCAGGCACATTCGGGCACTTGACGGGCTGCATACAAATCACCTGCCAGAGTTTGAAAGCTTCAATTTTCATCTCGACGACTAAGTGCGTCATCTGTATGTAGAGTATCATTGTGACGGACAGGCCTATCTGGAAATTCCCTAGAGGCTGGTGCTCCTACGAGGCTGGTAGGCTTTCAACAGACAAACGTTGAGGTAGGTAGTTCAACTAACGTCGCATTGGGGCAACACAACGGGTTAGTGGCGACGGTTCGAGATAAATCCTGATGTGCAAGATCCGAGGACAATACCTCGCAGTTTTGAATCGTGTTCAGATTACGAGATCAACACCTGATCTGGCACCCCGCTCTCCAAATTTCTACACCACATATACAAAATGTGTGAACTAATTTTGGATACGCTATAGTCAAATTTATTTTATACCAGTTCTTCAACACCGTTAGTTGCATGCATATTTTTATTTGGGAACAGTTCTTCAAAATATGTTACGACCACCTCTCATCCAATACAAGCTATCCCCCTCAATGTGTCCCCTTACGTCCAAATTTCAAATTCTACCTCGAAAGAGGGCAGGATAGCGCTTGGAGAAAATGATATTTGACCACTTAGAGGCAAAGAAACAAATCTGTGGACTAATCTAATTCCTTCTGAAGCATGGCCATGAAATGAGAACATTAGTTTGGTCCTTATAAACAAGCTATATTATGATATTTTTTCTTTTATCTTTTGTCTGCATTGTGTGTAATACCAGTGGCGATTTTTTTCAAAATGTCCACTTTTTAGTTTAATTTACTTATTTTATTAATTTTGCTTTTTAATAAAGTTCCCAGGATGCCCATCAAATCGATGTCTCAAAAGGTACTATCTGGTCTTCTGGTACTGCAGCGACACTTCAATCGAGACACCAGTGCCATACGCGGTCTTAAACTTTCAGGGTAGTAGGTATTTAATTAACTTCGCACTGGAACAACACAACGAGCTATGGACAGCGGTCCGGGATCCCCAAAGAAAAGATCGAGGACAACAACACGTAATTTTGAACCACGGCCAGATCACGAGACAACAACTGAGCTGGCACCTCACACTCCAAACTTCCACACCACGCCAATGTGAGGACATCTGAGGCCACGATCGATTTAACGTCCATCAGCCTCCTTTGTACACGACGGTCTTTGATTGGATTCGAACACGCAACCCTCCAGTTTCTAATCCGTTACTCTTCCAACCGGGCTACAGCGCCCCCCCCCCCTTAAACCTCCAAGAATTAAACAAACAATCCTGATCATCACCGAAAGTTGCAGCTTTACTTTGGAGTAACTTCATGCTCAGACAGGGATGAACAAAAATCTCAACTTCTCCCGCAACAAGTCCAACTTTCTTGGTCTGCCAACCGAACTTTGTTCCCTGGAGAAAGTCATCCCTCTTCTTATCACTTAGGAGTGGACACGGAGATGTGATTAGGACGATCCTCTGGGGAGGATCCCCATTTACAGCCCCAGGGAACGCCCTACGTCGGCAAAGGTCATGTTCCGAAAACGAGCGGAAGAGAAGACCTAATACATTATCTCGTAGATATCTTTGGTTAACTTCATTTCAAGTCTCTTATCGCGTTTGGGTTTCTGTTTTAACGAAACGAGCTACTCTAACACATCACACTGCATGAAAGCAGTTACATACAAATTTATTTCACCTTACTAAAGTGTTTCGTACTCGCAATGATTGAAGTATTGGGTTGATGCAAAAGTTCGACCCGTTTTGGGCGCTAAGTGGCATTGCATTGCAAAACCGAAGTGTTATCTACTTCATACGTGTAGAGTTTCGATGTTTGAAAGTAGGAATTTCAGCGAGTACTTTGGGGAAAAAATTGCTATTTGGTTGCGTTTTTCAAATTTTGTTAAGCATTAAAAATGGCAGAAAATAAGGAGCATTTTCGACATAGTATGCTTTTTTTTATATTCGAAAAGGCAAGAATGCTTCGCAGATGCAAAAGATGTGTTGCGTATGGTGAGGGTCCGTTGACGATTCCACGTGCCGTAAGTGGTTCAGAAAGTTTCATCACTTGAATCAGTTCTTTAGCCAGAAATCTCAGAATTATGAGCGCGGGATTATGCACTACGGAGAGAGAGATGAAAGGTCATCGAACAGAACGGCACATACTATGATTCAATGTAATTTTTAGTAAATAAAGTTTGTCTTCAATTATTGTCAGAAAACGGGACGAACTTTTGAATCAACCCAATATCATATATTTCAAGTTGTGTTGCTCCAGTGTTATGCCTAATTAAAATACCAACATACCTACCATATATTTCAATCATTGCGAGCACGAAAATCGCGATACGTGTTTTCAAGAATATATAATACTTATGCGTAAAAGCAAGACATGACTCAATTTTAACTGGATCACTTTGTTCAAGAAATTAATTTGCAGTCGCGAGTCGAATTATGGATCCACGGTCTCCTACATTCTCTGCCTGTCTCAGAGCTCCTTATCTGACGATGGTCACGACCAGTAAGAACATGTTTACATGCGATATGTAACCATGTTCGGGCATACATACGGGGCTGAAGATGTATCCAAGACAGCCTGGGAAAGGTTGGTTGGTTGTTTTGAGGTTGTGTTGAGGCACAAGGGCCAAGTTCCACCAAACACCAGACAATATCAATGAATTCTGAAAAGAAAGGATGGGGAGGCGAAAGATGAGAAAGATCACTTGGGCATCCTGGGTCGCGATCCCGTGTATACCAGAGACAGTAAACCCCAGGGGGAAATATATCATTTAGGTTACCTCGGGTTCGTGAAACTCTTACACACCTACGTAAGATTTGCCCTCGAAAGGAACCTGGGAAAGGACATTCGCAACGTGGATTTCGCACTTAATGAAGCATTACAAGAATTCCAGTATGGTCGACATGCATCCAACGCATTGAGGACCAATAGAAACGATTGGTTGGTTGATTGAATTTGTATGGCACAAGGGCCAGATCTTTCAAAGCTGCACCAAACAATGGGACAGCAGAAGGAGGTAGGTAGTTGAATCTACGTCGCAGTGGTGCAACATAACGGGCTGTTGTCGACGGTCCGGGATCAAGCCCGAAGGGAAAGAGCTAGGACAGCACCTGGTCATTTTGATCCATGGGCAAATGACAAAGTCAACACTTGATCTCTCTAAACTTCCACACTACGTCAAAGTGAGAACATTTAAGGTCACGGCAGATTTAACTTGCACCAGGCCCCGTGTACAAGACGGTCTTTGTTTGGACCGAGTTTCGAACTCGCAACCCTTCGGTTGCTAATCCGCGGTCCTTCCAACTAGGCGGCCACATTTGAGGTTGGTAGGTAGGTATTTAAATAACGTCACACTGGAACAACAGGTTATTGGCGACGGTCCGAGATCAAACCCAAGGGTTGGTTCGTTGATTTGGGTTTTATGGCGCAAGATCCAAAAGAGGATAAGCTGCGCCAAACGCAAGATATTAAAATTAGGAGATGTAGTCACCACTTTCAAGTCACAAATCCACCATATAGAAATGTAATGAATAAAACCAATTGAAGTACATAAAAATTAAATATGAATGTAAAACCTCAGCCTGTAAAATCGTATATTTTTTTTAGATAGAGAACTAAGATGGGGTATCCCCATCTCAGTTCTATAAAACTTGATGAAATTAAATTTAAAATCTTAGATATGTGGTAAAAATCCAGAACGATGAAGAAATCTAAAAAGCAATGGATGGGGAGGTTGACCCAACAGGTCTGATAAAATTGGTAATGAAGTTTTAAAAAATTGTCTATAAAGATGTCTAAGAAATGTACAAGAAGTTAAAATATGATAAATGGAGAGCGGATCTTGGCAATGCTGGCACGATGGAGTGGTTTCCCCGAGCAATAAAAATTTATGAGTGATTCGTGAATGGCCGATGCGAAGACGAGTTAGAATGACGTCGAACCGTCGAGATGGTAGTGACGGTAGGGGTGAGATTGTCGGCTGGATGTTGTGGAGCTTGTTGGTGCTCTGCTCACTCCAGTCTTCGCGCCATTCGTTCCATACGATATCCCGTACAAAATGACGTAGGTCATCGTATGGAATACGAATATCAAGTGGAATCACCGCATTTTTCGCTGCATCATCGGCCAGTTCATTGCCGATAATTCCGACGTGTCCCGGTATCCAACAAAAAATTATACCGAAGCCACGACGGATAAGCCTGTTATTAAGTTTTAAAATATCATGAGCCAAAGGGTGTCTTGGAGAATCCGAATTCAAGGATTCCAAGACACTCTTAGAGTCAGTGTAAAATATAAAATTGCCAGTACTGAGTCTGGAAACATATTTCAGTGCTTTGTAAAGAGCTAAAAATTCAGCGGTAAAAACAGAAATAAAAGATGGTAATGAGAAATTAAAAGTGACGGATTCGCAAATAAAAGCACAGCCGGCATAATCGAATGATTTTGAGCCGTCAGTATATACTGCTGTGTGATTTGGTTGGTTGGTTGGTTGGTTGGTTTTTTATGGCACAAGGGCCAGATTTGGCCATGCTGCGCCAAACAATAGCTAGTTCATAACTGGTATTTACTTAGAGCGAGTCAGAAAGCCACGTAATAAAATTCAGTACAGTTGTGTATGTTGCAGTCGATTATAAAATCTAAATAAAGTTTACGAAACCAATGTCAGTAAGGAATAAAAATAAGTTTTTATGATGTGGGTCCATCAACAAGTCTGTTAAGGTAATAGGGGAGATACCAAATCGGTTTAGTCTATGACGATTAAAATTCCGGCATTCCGTCAATATGTGCTTTATGGAAAAAATACTATTGCATGATGAGCATAAAGGAGCTGGTTCTCCCAGCAGTAAATGTCTGTGGGTAAAAAAGGAATGTCCGATTCGGAGCCTTGTCAGTTTTACGTGATGACTTCTATTTAAGTTTGTTTTGCTGAATCCCTTTATAGATGGTTGAATATCATGAAGTTTGTTATGGTTTTCCAAATCCCAAGCGGATTGCCAGGATGAATTTATGGCTTGGGTTAAAACACTATTAATGTCGTGAATCGGGACATTGGAGTTTATAATCAGTGTTGCGTTTTTGGCTGCCAAATCCGATTTCTCATTGCCCCGGATTCCCACATGCCCAGGAATCCAACAAAAGAATATCCGAAAATCATTTTCTGTTAATGTTAGGAGCAAATTCATTGCTTTTAAAACCAAGGAATGACTTTTATGTGTATAGTTTAATAGGGATTCGATACTACTTTTAGAGTCGGTATACAAGATCCAGTTTTTATTACTGTGTGTAGAAATCGTTTTTAAGGCTAAAATTATTGCGTACATCTCTGAAGTGAAGACACTGCAGCACCCATGCAATTTTCTAGCAATGGTTGTATTATCAAAAACGGCCGCGGCACCAACATTTGTCCCGTTCTTAGATCCGTCAGTAAAAACTGTTTTAAAAGATGAATATTTGTTTCTATGGGAATGGAATAATTGTAAATAAATGGTATCGGGGGTTGATGATTTGTTGAAATGTGAAAAGTCATTGATGGTAAGTAGATTTTTATCATTCCAAGGTGGAGGTTCGTTTTCTCTAGGAAATATTCCCAGATTGTCAACATTTAATGAATTCATTATGGTACGGACTCTAAAACCAAGTGATGGAATGAATGAAGGTTTTAATGAGTAATGACTTCCAAATTTAGGGTTAGTTACTCTATTATGCAATGGGTTAGAAGGGTTGGCTTTAATCTTAAAATAGTATTTTAGGGTAAGTTTCTCACGTCGATGTCTTAAATCCGGCTCGCCTGTCATTATATATAAACTCTGGACTGGCGAAGTGCGGAAAGCTCCGAGGGATAATCGGAGGCCTTGGTGATGAATAGTATCCAGGGCTTGAAGAACAGACTTAGCAGAAGATCCATATATTACACTCCCATAATCGAGTTTCGATCGGACAACAGCTTTGTAAATTTTTAAAATTGAAATAAAATCAGCTCCCCAAGTTGTGTTACATAAAACCTTTAAAATATTCAATGATTGGTTGCATTTTCGTTTCAATACTTTGATATGAGATCGAAAAGATAACTTCGAGTCAAAAATAATACCCAAAAATTTTATTTCTGGAACTACTGGAATAACAGTTCCGTCGAGTAAAAGTTCTGGATCAGGAAAAAGTCCGCGTCTTCTAGTAAAATGTACACATACAGTCTTTCGCGAAGAAAAAACAAAACCATTTTCGTTTGCCCACTTACTTACAATTCTAATAGCCGTTTGGAGTTGTCTTTCAATAAAAGGTACATTGATTCCAGAACAGAATATTTGGAAATCGTCTACAAAAAGCGTTCCGTGCACATATGGAGGAAGTTGTTTAATAATACCGTTGATTTTAATTATAAAAAGTATCACGCTTAGAACGCTTCCTTGGGGAACACCCTCGTCCTGTGAAAAGTCATCTGATAAAATATTATTAATGCGAACGCTAAAGGTCCTTGTCAATAAAAAGTTTTGAATAAATAGTGGGAGATTTCCCAGAAAGCCCATCTCGTATAAGTCTCGCATTATGCCATATCGCCATGTCCTATCGTAAGCTTTCTCCATATCGAAGAAGACAGCTACCAAATGCTTCTTTGTGACGAATGTATCTCTGATAGAGGATTCCAGCATTGTCGTAGGTGCTTCGTCAAAAACGGAATCCGCTTTGAAACTCCGATAGATGTTTTTCAGACTCAAGGACATGTATCAACCGAGCATTCACCATTCTTTCCATGACTTTGCAGATACAGCTTGTCAAGGCAATGGGTCGATAGTTATTAGGGTCTTGAGGATCCTTCCCAGGTTTCGGTATTGGAATAATAATAGCTCTGTGCCAGGTTGTCGGAAAATCTTGCTCTGTCCAAATTCTATTATAAAGAAGTAAAACATTTTGTAATGAATCTTCATTGAGATGGGTCAACATGTCTAGATGAATATGATCGGGGCCCGGTGAAGTCGGGTGTGATTTTCTTAATGCATTTTTCAGTTCGAATATGGTAAAATTACGATTGTAAGTTTTATGAGCGGATGGTTGAAAGTTTAACGTCTTGCGTTCTTCACGTCGCTTATAATTAATAAAATCTTGGGGGTAAGAGCTCTCATGAGATACCTTAGAAAAAGATTCTCCCAAGGTATCAGCAATTGTCTTAACGTCTGAAACGACTTGTCCATTTTGAAGTAAAAATGATATATTTGGGTTCTGATATTTGCCCGTAATTTTTCGAATTTTGCCCCATAGCTGTTTTGATGATATTCGACATTCAATTGAATTTATGTATTCTTGCCAGGATTCTTTTTGTCGCTGTCTCCTTAATTTTCGAGCTTCTGCTTTGGCCCGCTTGAAAACTATCAAATTCGAAGTGGTGGGATAACGTCTGAAGGTGTTCCATGCTTTTTTTTGGAATTTATGGGCTTGAGAGCATGCTTCATTCCACCAAGGCTTCCATAATTTAGGCATTTTACCCGATGTTTTGGGGATAGCCACATCTGCCGCTTTAATCAAGGTGTTCGTTATCATTTCAACGGCATCATTTATGCTAGGCATTTTAACCATGTTGTCAGAAATGTTTGATTCCACCTGATATCGAGTCCAATCCGCCTTTTCAAATATATATCGCACAGGTCGTCTAGGTAGTAAAACGTCATTGCAGTTATATGTTAAAATGATTGGAAAGTGATCGCTATTGTGCAGATCATTGTCAATTTTAAAGTCCCAAAATGAAAGCAAAGTAGGGGAGCATATTGCAAGGTCCAGGGTGTGAAAGGTTTGGGTCGGAGTATGGAAGTATGTATGACTGGAATCATTTAAAAGGCAGAGACAATGGTCATCCATCAATTTTTCAATTTGTTGTCCTTTTGTGTTAAAATCATTACTTCCCCAAAGAGGGTTGTGTCCGTTAAAATCCCCTATGATGAAGTATGGAGACGGAAGTTGAGTTATTAAATCATTTAGTTCCTGCTGACTAACGTTTTCATTTGGGGGTAGATATATGCAGCAGATTGTTAGTAAAAATTTAATATGAAGTTGAATGGCTATTGCTTGAATGCTCGTATTTAGTGAAATTCTTCTTGATGGAAAATTCTGCAAAGTCATCAGAGCCACACCGCCCGAAGCGCGTGCACCGTGGATGTAATCATTTCTTATTAAATTATAATTTTTAACATTCATTGTGTTAGTAGGCGTTAAGTATGTTTCTTGAAGGGCTAGGCAAACAGGGTTAAAATTATTTATTAGAGATTTGATATCGTCGATATGTGTACGAAAACCATGACAGTTCCAAGTTAGGAGATTAATAGCCATTTATTTTTTAAAAATTAGAGCCCTTTTCAATGTCTTCTGAAATAAAGGTTGGGTGGTTTTATTTGGAAGGTTTTTTGTAAAATCTAGAACCTTTTCTAAAAAATGCAGCTTTCTCGTCAATACCGTCCTCTCCAAACTCCATGTCTGAGTCCGTGGAAGGGTGTAAATCTATTTCGGTATCCGGTAATTTTGAGTGATCTCTAGAGTTCCGGGGAGTAAGTTTGTCTTTCTTACTTTGCTTTTTTTTACTTTGTTCTATTGACGTTGTTGGGTTCGGCTTGAAGATTTTTGTTGCTGGTGTGGTTCTCTGTTGCGGCAGGTTTGAGGGTTTACTTGTAACTTTGTCAATTGATTTTGGGCTTAAGCTATGGGATTGATGGTTTGATTTGGTTGGTTGATATTTATAAAGAGTAGATTTTAATTGTGTTTCTGCATTTACTTTATTAGGTGTAAAGTCTGAGTTATATGTTTGGGTGCCTATTGTTTTGCTGGTTTTAATGACGGATGCATATGAGGTGTTAGGACGAGGTGTACGGGATTCTATCAATTTCCTAGCTTCGGGAAAGGATAGATTTTTGGTAACTCTTAATGTTTGGATTTCTTTTTCTTGAATCCAGCGTGGACAAGTCTTGGAATATGCAGCGTGATCACCCTGGCAATTGATGCAATGTTCGGTTTCAGAGCATGAGGAACTGTCGTGACCGGGCTTTGCGCAACGTGCACAGATGGTTGCTGATGCTCGACATGCTGTTTTAGCATGTCCAAATCTCTGGCATAAAAAGCATCGCAGTGGGCTTGGAACGAAAGGCCTCACGTCGCAGCACAAGTAACCGGCTTTAATTTTTGTTGGCATAACAGGAGAATCGAAGGTCAGAATAACATTTCTTGATGGAATGAAATTAGAGTCTCGCCTCATCATGATTCTTTTGGCTGCTATAACTTTTTGATCTTTTAATTCAGCGACAAATTCTTCGTCGGACACCATTGAGAGTTCTTGGGATGAGATTACTCCTCGGGTATAGTTTAAAGTTTTGTGTGGAAAGACTTGAATTTCGACGTCCCCAAAGTTTTTAATATTTAGTAATTTTCCTGATTGAACTTCTGATTTAGATTCAATTAAAAGGTCTCCGGATTTCAATTTTTTAACATTATTTACTTCTCCAGCTGCATTTTTTATATATTTTTCTATTAGAAAAGGCGACATTTTAGATAATTTACCGTATTCATTGTGAATAATGAGAAATTTTGGTATTGATTTTGTTATCTGACGAGTTATAGTGGTATTTTCAGGTGTTTTCATTTCTAAAGAAGGTTCATTTAGGTCATTTGGAGATGTATCAGAGCTAAGTTGGTTTGACGGATCTAAGCCTCCGTCAGGGCAAGAAAGAGTTTTTGGTTCCATGAATATTAGAAAAAAAATTCATCCTGGTGTGCCCCCGCCCACCATGGAGCCCAACCAGGGGAAGCAGTATCCGGCAGTTGTCCAGCAACAGATCTCGGAACCGCTTCAGGAGTAACAACCAGAATATAGTGCCGTAGTGTCGGAATGTGGATCCGCCAGTTCGCCCAGGGCATCCCTAGCTACAGCACTAACCCTAAATACCCAATATCATTGGAGTCCAACACGACAGAGGGACCGCTCTGACGTGGTGAACCCCAGAGAAATTAGGTGAGCCGATTGACCAGAGCGGGCTCACTCCAGCCACCCGTCTACGCAGAAGCATGGACCAAAGGGCACGCATCAGGTACCCCAGGACTCCACTTTCCCCCGATACGGGACGCCGCACACGGCAAACATGCGGGTCAGAAAAACGTACTGACGTCTTTTAAAAGAATCATAAAAAGGAATAAATGATAATTTAGAAACAAATAGAACTAAACACAACTAAAAAGGTAATTTATGATACGTAATAACATAGGTGATTAACATATTTTTTAAATAACAAAAGAGTGAATTTAAGGTGTTTTTCAATGTAAAGAAATTTTAATGGTTTCCGAATCGCAAGACGTGAAATGGAGAAAAAGGAGGGGTGGGGAATAGAGTAGTGGGATGAAGGTAGAGAAAGATCGCTTAGGTATCCCGGGAGCGCGACCCCCGTGTTCACCAAAGACAGCAAACCCCTGGGAAAGAAAAAGATCACTCAGGTACCCCGGGGTTGTGAAGCCCGTACAAACCTAAAGAAGGAATGCCCCTGGGGGCGCTGTGTGATTTGAAAAATTATGACGGTGAGCGAGAAAAATCTGTTTATAAATGATTGAGCTGGTATTAGATCTCTCGAAACCTGGAAATAAATTTAAGAATGATATTGCATGAGATTTCCAGGGTGAGATGGTGAAAAGTGGTCTCTCAGCTACATCAAATGAGTGAAGGGGCGTATTCCTCAGAGCATTTCTCATGCGTAGCCCGAAAGTCGCAATACAAGAGGTTCGATTCGAAAATAGGCGATCAAGATAATTACCCAAGAGTGAATTTTGAAGTGGATGGTCCGGATGTTCTAAGACTCGATAGTACTGTCGTAACGACAACAAAAGACGTGTAGAAGCCAAAGATGGTTCGTGGCAAATCACATACAGGCTTTTTACGGGTGAAGTGCGAAATGCTCCGGAACAGATCCTTAGTGCAGTGTGATGCACAGTATCGAGTTTTCGTAACACAGACTGACGGGCAGAGCCATAAGCTGCACACCCATAGTCTAGTCTGGAACGAATTAAAGCTCGATAGATATTCAACATGGAGGACCGTTCTGCTCCCCAAGATGTTTTTGAGAGTACTTTTAAGAGATTGAGCTTTTTCTCGCAAGACATCCGCAGTTGCACGACGTGAGGGAGGAAGGTAAGTTTTTGGTCGAAAATGATACCTAGAAATCGTACTCTGTCCTCCACTGCAATCCTAATACCACCCAGGAAGATCTCTGGGTCAGGATCTAGGTTCCGACGTCGGCAGAAATGAACACAAGATGTCTTTTGAGTGGAGAAGCTGAAACCGTTTTCGTCACTCCACCGCGTTAAGCGATGGACAGCTGACTGAAGTTGTCGCTCAATGTACCGCATGTCTTTATCTTGGCAATGAATGCTCAAGTCATCCACGTACAAATTACCCTGGACAGTTGGAGGCAGTTGGTTTAATATGTTATTTATTTTTATTGAAAATAGAGTAACGCTGAGGACACTACCTTGAGGAACGCCCTCTTCTTGAATGAAAATATCCGAAAGCGCAGAGCCGATACGGACTTGAAACTGTCGAGTGGCTAGAAATTTTTGAATGAATACTGGTAGATGACCTCGAAACCCAAGAGAATGTAAATCACGGAGGATTCCGTATCGCCAAGTGCGATCATACGCCTTCTCCATGTCGAAAAAAATAGAGACAAGATGGTTTCGACGCAGAAATGCACGGCGAGCTTGAGTTTCGAGTGATAAGATGTTGTCTACCGTAGAGCGGCCAACCCTGAAACCGCTTTGAAATGGTGAAAGAGCCTGAGTTGTCTCCAAGATGTAAGTGAGACGATAATTCACCATCCTTTCAAAAAGTTTGCACATGCAGCTGGTGAGTGCTATTGGGCGATAGTTATATGGATTGGTGGGATCGTTTCCAGGTTTTGGAAAGGGTATAACTATGGCACGTGTCCAAGCCAAAGGGAAGATATGTTCCTCCCATATACGATTAAAAAGTTGTAAGATGTTAAGAAGGGATTGACGGGAAATGTGTTGCATCATGATGTAAGAGACGCCATCAGGGCCAGGTGCTGTCATTCTGGTCCCGTTAAGGCATCTCATCAATTCCCTTTCTGTAAATCGACAGTTATAGGCGAGTTCGGTGCGAGAGTGGAAATTTAGACGATGGGATTCTGCGCGATGTTTTGCGCGTTGAAATGTGTCCGAATAATTGGTAGTACTGGAGGCTGTAGAGAAAGCACGCGCAATGGCGTTGGCTATCTCGACAGCCTCTGACACATGTTGTCCATTCTCTTTTACGAACGTGATGGAGTGTTCGGAATATAATCCCATCGCTTTCCGTACTCGATCCCATAACTGTTTGGAGGAAGTGGCAGGTGTTATGCCTGAAACATACCTTATCCAAGATTCCCTTTGGCTTTTACGGCGCACTCGGCGAGCGTTAGCTTTCGCACGTTTGAAGGTGAGAAGATTTTCAGTTGTGGGGTAGCGGCGGAAAATACCCCATGCCTTCCTTTGGATCTTAGTCGCTGCAGTGCATTCAGGAGTCCACCATGGTTTACGATGTTTATGAAAGGAGGGAGATTTCTTGGGGATTGCCGTATCAGCAGCTTTAATTATAACATCGATGACTCTTGTTATCGCCTCATCTATGCTGCCTTCTACCATCTGGTCTGATATAGTTGCCCGAAATGTAAAATTAGGCCAGTCGGCTGCTTCATAGATATATCGTGAAGGGCGGCAAACAGGATCATTTCCACTAATATGAGTAACGAATATTGGGAAATGATCGCTGTTGCGCAGGTCACTACCGACAAAAAAGGACAGTAAGGGAAGAATTGAAGGGGAGCAGATGGCGAGATCGGTTGCATGGAAGGATCTAGATGGCTCGTGGAAGTAGGTAACCTCACCGTTATTGAGCAGACAGAGACAGCGATCTGTGATCAGTTGTTCAATCTGTCGCCCACGGGAATTGGTATCCCTACTTCCCCAAAGTATACTATGGGCATTAAAGTCACCGAGTATAATGAACGGTTCCGGCAGTTGATCGACTAAGTTCTCAAGGCTATGTTGTTGGATGGAATGATTTGGTGGTAAATATAGCGTACAGATGGTAATCATCCGTCGTACTTGTACTCTAACCGCAACAGCTTGCAAAGGGGTGTTTAGTGAGAGGCCTAAAGATGGATATTCAAGGGAGGTGAAGAGAGCAACACCACCCGATGCTCTTCCATCATTACTGCCATCTCTCCTATTACTAGTATAACGACGGATCTTCGCCGTGTCAGACGACTTCAGGTATGTCTCCTGAAGTGCGACACAGGCGGGATGGTACTCTGCAATCAGTGTTTTTACGTCATCCAACTTATTTCGAAAGCCACGACAGTTCCATGATATAAAAGATCCTATCATTGATTGATAGGAGGCGCAGATTTCTCATTCTGACCTGGAGGTACTTTCATTTCGTAACTTTCGTCGTCGTCCTCCGACAGGTCCGACGCATGAAGATTTAATTCGATATCTTCGGCTGCACGCCGAAGTATTTTTATTGGTATTTTATTGTTTTGTAAGAATCTGGGTGTTTTGGAGTTGTAATCGGTTTTCTGTTTTTTTATGGTTTTAATTTTCCTAATAGATGGTTTGGTTATCTGTGGACGGGAATCGGGTCTACTGGAGGACGGACGAGGGGTTGATGTGCTCCCAGTTTTAGATATTGATTGAGTTTTATTTACAGAGGTTTGCGGAGTTATTGAAAAGTTTACTGGTGAGAGATGAGTTTCAAAAGGGGAATCAGTTTGTGTGGCTATTGTATTGTATGTTTTGGCAGTTATTTTGGCATATGAAGCGCCAGACTTGGGAGTTCGGGATTCCACTAGTCTGCGAGCTTCAGGAAATGAAAGATTTTGTAAAGTTTTAACTGTCTGAACCTCCTTCTCAAATTCCCATTTGGGGCAAGATCTGGAGAAAGCAGGATGATCTCCACCGCAATTGATACAATGGGGAGATTTAGTGCAACCGTCCGTCTCGTGGCCCACTTCTGCACAACGAGCACATTTAGTGGGGCTCCGGCAAGAGAATTTAGAGTGTCCGAACCCCTGGCAGTTAAAACAGCGCTGGGGATTCGGAATGAACGGACGGATTGGGCAACTGAGGTATCCTGCTTTGATACGGGAAGACAGTGACGGCTGGTAGAAAGTGAGAATAAGATGTTTAGTTGGCAAGATTTTATCTCGCCTCGACCCGATGGTTATTCGTCGCACGCCACAGACGTGTTCGTCACGTAAGTTCTCCAGAATTTCTTCTTCAGATGTATTGAGAAGGTCAGGTTCAGAGATAACTCCCCTAGAGAAGTTTAACGTTTTATGTGGGGAAACAGAAACGGAAAAAGTGCCAAGATTTGTAGCATTATTTAAGAGGTTCGACTGAGTGTTATTGGAAGTTTCAATTAAAAGGTCACCGGAACGCAGTTTTTTGATTGATTTTACTGTGCCTATAAAAGATTGAATAGTTTTATTTATAAGAAAAGGGGAGGTTTTAGAAAAAGACTGATCTGCGTTTTGTTCATCATTATGTTTTAATTTTACGAGAAAGAAACGGATATTCGATAAAGTCGGACTTTGTTGCTCCCTTCGAGAGGGAGAAGAAACAGAAGAATTGTCATTCATAGTTTATAAAAAGATATTCGGGCTCTGCAGCACCACCCACCACCGAGCCCAACAAGGGGATGCAATCTGTACCAGTGCTAACAGGGCCTATACGCTTTCAATCACCCCTGTGGCAGCCACCACCCTTAACGTGTTGCTCAGTAGGTGACCGATCGCTTGATCCCTAGCCGACGACGAAGTCCAATCGACCAGCCGATTGATGCACACGGGGCCAATGTACACCTCCCGTTTACCTGAAGCTGGGGCCAAAGCAGTGTGTTGGGTCAGTATATCGCCCCTCAACTGCCAGGATCCCCTTTTCCAGGGACACGGGACTCCACGCACGGCAAACACGTGGGTGATATAATCCCCACGAAGGAGCTGAAGGTAACAGAGTGACGAAAAGCTTCTCAAGGGGAGCCCTCACCTCCGAAGAGGCAACCACAACGAGGGAGGAAGAAGAAAGCAAAAAGTAGAAGGGGAGGGGAGGAGAAGAATGAAAAAAAGGGGAGATCACTCAGGTACCCCGGGGTTGTGAAGCCCGTACAAACCTAAAGTAGGTATGCCCCTGGGGGCTCAAACCCAAGGGTAAAAATCCGATGACGAGGTCAAAACCTGATATTTTATCTCAGATACATTAAATAATCATGCCAGTGAGAGGTATTTTTATAAAAACATGTGTTCGTGTTTCTGAAAGAACAGAATAAAATGAGTTTTTCTTAATCCAATATTTTTAATTTAATACTGAAAGCGGCTTCTTTTCGTTTTCTGTTAAGTTTTCTCGACAGAGTTCAGTAGAACTGTTTTCTAAACATCTCTCCTTTCTTTGCTTATAATAAATAAAAAGATACAAATAGATTTTTATATAAGCCCGTTTTCCCCTTGTCGTTTTAAATTAACATTTTGAAAAAGCATAGAAGAGATGCAAGCCGGTGTTTTCATTTCAAAATCGTGGAACGCTTTCCACTGAATTTTTTAGCAGCATTTTAACTTTGAAGATGTAATCTAATTTACTGTTTTGTATTTTGTTAAATGAGAAAAACTGACAAATTGTCTTAATTTTATTTCAACTGTGCATTGTATCCAAAGTGGCGCAATTAAGAGAGAGAGAGAGAGAAAGAGCTACACAAAACTAGAATTACATTTCTTTTGATAGGTTGTTAAAGCCTGTAAAAATACTTTTCAACGAAATAAATTTTTATCAGTTGCCATTAACATCTTCATTCACCTCGTAAAATCTAAGTTAGAAATCTGCTGGAGCTGAAAAATAAAACCTTATTCTCCCTGTGTTTTGTGTCTTGAAGCGAAGGAATACAATGAAAGAAAAATATGAGAAACCTCTTAGACCTATTTATTTCTAACTTTAGTTTCCTTCTGGTTTTTGTGACTTCCGTCTAACTGAAAGAATGTTTTACTTGTCTACCCCATAAAGATTTTTAAAAGTTAAAAATGTTTTTGCAAATTTGTATAAGAATAAACAACAGTGGGTTGGTTGGTTAGTTGGTTGGTTGGTTTTTAATGGCACAAGGGCCAGATTTGGCCATGCTGCGCCAAACAATAGCTAGTTCCTAAACAACAGTGGGAACAACAGGTAAAATATTAATAAAAATAATAAATACAATGAAAAAGCCATGCAAATGAAAGAAAAATTAATTCTGCAGAGTGGTTACATAGTTTTCTGCTCATTTGCGTTTTGGATTACAGAACAATTGAATTATTTCAGTGTAACAATGAGCTGAATAGTAAAAGTTATGATGGTAGAAATGGCTGAGTCTTTTGTCCAGAAGTTGAACTAGGATCATAAACAACTATGATGAATTCGTTTGTTTCTCTCTAAGTCTATGACGCTTCCACAGTGTGCTTACATTAAACTACTTATTTCCAATTAACAGTAATCCAGTGCATATTTACATTAATTGTCAAAAGTGCAAATGTTCCAAAATCTCCTGTACATACCGTCCGAAGGACTTTTAGAACGTCTTCCATCCTCGATGTCCATTCCTTGAGATCCTCCCCCTCCCCCCCCCCGAAATCTTCCATCTCCACCCCAGATGGGTCCCAGCCTTTGTCTATCGGGACTAAGTAGTTCCTTCTAGTCAACATTGTCGTGTTTTTCTAGATAATCCCTCGAGAATCAAGCTCTTTTTTCAGATAAATTGTGTATTGGATTTGATTCAAGTACTGTACTAAACAAATTGCAATATTCAAAAATTATCGCCATAGGTAATGGTAACTAATTAATGTAGCACTGGAGCAACACAACGGGCTATTTAATGCCATAGGATACAGCAAAGTTTTTTCCACTCCATTTGAAACCGTTTGATAAAGTTTAAACCTTTTATTTTGGTCAAAATTTAGTATTTACGCTTTATGTAGACGGTTTAATGATAACATAGATAACATTCTCTCAGAGCAATGCAGTGAACAGAACGTCGCTGCCATTTTTACCCTCACTCTACCCACGCTTTCCTTTTCCCGCCTTGTCTAGGTTTTAGGGGAGAAAACTGTCCTGCATCAAAAATGACAGCTCCGCACTGACGGCGTGATGTCATCTTGTTCAAACCTTACAGATACTAGCTTAGCATTAACTATGGCCCCTTCCCATCTTATAATAGATTTAACATTAAGTGAAGACTTTTTCAAAAAATTAATGTACCGGATTTAATTTATTACGTACTATACTTTTAAAAAATATCAAGATTCAAATTTGTTGCCATAGATTACCTCAGCTTTGCTCTAACTATGGCCTCTTCCTATCTTATCATTTTGATTCATCATGTACTATATTTAAAAAAACAAATAAAATTAAAAGTTGAAACCATCGATTACCCCAGTTTTTCACTCACCATGGTTATCTTACCATCTTCTCTTAATAATTTAACAATAATTCAAGCTCTAAATGCGTTTGTGGTTGACATTAGCTGAGTAATTCACTACATAACTAACTGTCCCTTCACTTCTAAATAGCACTTACAAACACCAAAGGATGTTAATTTCAACGCTTTCATGTATTTATTCATTTATTTAGTTTGTAAACCTGTTGTACTGGTACAGTACTATACTAAGAAACATTGGAATTCCAGTGCAGATTTTTCTCCTTCCGAAACCAAAGCTTAAATTAGTTTCCAGGGAAAGAAATATGGAAAAAAGTCTCCTATAATAAGACAAAATAACAAAGAAAAACAGAAAGGTAGTCTCCCAGATCTATTCTTCCAGATGAACATCAGAGATATCTGATCTATTTTTACGTTGCCGAGCACCTCGCTAATGATGCTAGAGCTTCCTCGCCTTTACACGCGGCCTAGAAAGGCTTCGTTGAAAAAATGAGTTGCTTCAACACTATTCTAGAATATCATATCTCAACTCATGTTTTCCTGTCCTGATGGTGATGGTCATATTGCTCCACCGAAATGGCCATCAGGATTGTCGTGGCTCAGTGAGTCAGCCCACTGCGCTAGCAACCTTCGAGTTGTAGGCGGCGCAGGTTCGATTCCTGTCAGGTGCATTCCTCCCTGGGTGTATTTCTCTCTTGTGTGTCAGTAAAACTTTCATTGTGTGTGTCTATTACTTGATGCTGTATGTCGTGTCTGGCGCAAGATGGCCAAATATGGCCCTTGCGCCATGAAACCCCAAAACCACCCAAATAAAATGGCCATTTACGACGATGTTTTTTTCTCAGTTTTTTATTTTTATTAGTCGTTGTTTTGAGGTTTTAGTTTTTTACTGTTTTTAAGATAGGTAGGTATTTTAATTAACGTCACACTTATTACAAGGGTATGCATGAATCCAACGCTAAATTTCAAAAAATAGCCGCTTCTCTCAAATAACTAAGCTAAAAATGACTGGATTGGAGCTGAAAGTTGTAAAATATAGGTCACACATCGGCAGTACAGAAATAGATGACGGGCTCTTCATGAAATATGCATATTTCCCAAGCACTTATAATAAAACAAACACAGCCGGCTTCATTTTGATTCGGAATCTTTTAAGGGTGTACGTATACACTAGAAGATTTTTCTTAAATTTTTACTTGAAAAATCCAGTTTTTTCCAACAAGTCATTGGCTCATGCTTAAAATCATTTCAGTGAGAAAAATCAGATTAGGCTGATTATTAATTATCTAATTTAGATATAATCAGCTAATTAGCATGTTTTTAACAGCGATATATCATATTCTAATTTGTTCAGAAAGACAATTCATTTTGGAAGTTATTCCTAATATTATTATTCATGTTTTGATCCTCAATCAAGTTGCTAGATGGAATAGGTTATTTTTTACAATTGTTTTCACGAACAAAGCCTAAAAATCAAGATTTTTTTGAGAATTTAAACATTTAAAAATTAACTAAAAATTCATTTCTTAACTAAAAACTCAGATTGAGGTTCAGAACATCCACTGTATTGCATAGATTATAATGATACAAAAAATAATTATAGATAAATTCATTGTTGAGTTATCACTCTTTGAAGGGCATCATATTGCAAAAACAGTTCCTCAGAAATCGAGTTTAGAGTTTCGGAAACATGTTTATACTGGTGACAATACCTAACAAAAGACCCTTGTTACTAGAAAAGTATTCCGAATATTTACAAGATCTTGGTATCGTTTAAAAGGTTAGAAACTTGGAAATATTTTGAAGCAATAAAACCAAAATCGATATTCTGGACATCTTTCGTGATTTATAGTGTATATGTTACTGTGAAAGACCGATATCTGGGAAATGTCGATATTCTCCGGTGAATGTTAGCATGCATATAGTCGCTAGTTGTACGTCCGAAATATTTGCTAAATATCATTATTTCTCACTTACACCGGCAAATGTCGACATTCAGCATGCACTGATGGTGAATGCTGAATAAAAATATTTTTGTTACGTTAAGACAAAAATGCAACTTTTTAAATCATACTTTATTATTAAAACATAAGCTTTCTCCTATTTTGATATATAGCATAAGTAACAGCACATGTAAATAAACTGTTGAACCTAAAACGAACATACAATCTAAATGAGAAAAGAAAATAATAAACTTACACAAATTATGTGATTAACTTTAAGTTGTTACAATAAATAAGATTGTATAAACTGAAGGCGGAGAGGCCTTTCTGGCTGTGGCCTCTCCGCCTTCTCGTTTCGACCCCCACCAGAGCTTATCTGTGCTTGTCGACATACACCGGCGATGGTCCGAATGTATAAGAATATAACCAAATATCCGGTCTTTCACCGACGTATTTGGTATGTGTCGCCATTCACCGGAGAATATTGGCATTCTTTAATTTCGGTCTTTCACGGTAACATATGCATACAATGAAATATTTTTAATTTATTTTTTACACGCTGTTTGCTCAATTAATGACAGTTGGCTGTTTGGACTAAGGCAGTAATGAACCATTTTTTTAGAAAATGATAATAAAAATACGGTTACTCTCGATTGTGAATGATGATACAAAATGTCATTCTGCCTGAAATTGATCGTCAAGGCTTACCACAAACGTAGTTTCAACAAGATGGAGAAAACTGTCATACAACTTGTACAACCATATAAATTCTAAAAGACACATTTGACGAATAAACTCTGAATGCCGAATGGTCCTCTCGTTTCCCTGATATCACAGCGCCAGTTTATTTTCTATGGACTACTTAAAGGGATGAGTCTACGCCAACAAGCCGACACCTATTCAACAGTTTAAGCACATTTGCGAATAAATTGAACAAACAATCCTGGAAACATGCTTAAACGTGGTGGAAAATGTGCTCGAAAGAACCCGTATTTGCAGCCTGGCCTGAAGAGGTCCGATGGCCAAATACTGGCCATTCCATAAATATTGTCATTAACCCCCCCAAGTGGTTTCTACGAGATATCTCGTCCATCAAGACCTGACCAATTTTGCTAATGACGAAGTCTCGTCATCAAGATATTGCCAATTTTTTTTATGATGACGATATTTAGATGTGGTCCGTTTCCTTCTAATGATGAGATATCTCATTCCTCAAGAACTGATAAATTTGCTAATAACGAGATAACTTGTCGAGACAACCACCAGGAGGGTATATTGAGTAAACAATATGTAAAAAAATATAATTAAAAATGTTTTACTTAAAAGTTATTCCAAAACAAAATGGGTCCCCTTAAAAGCACGATGTACATGCAATGGGAAGATTTTCACTTAAATTTAGAAAGCACACTGCCTATTATAGTACTAAAACGTCTCGCATTTCTTGGAATCCAGAGCAATCATTACAGTAGGGTCCTGATTTTGGTACCGATCCTTCGATGGCTACGTGGTGCATTCCTGGCAAGTAAAAATCGTTCGATGGAATAAGACTCAAACCCGGTCATGTTCCCCACCATACACCCAACAATCCCATCCACATTCGGAACTCGATGAAAATAGAGCCATTTTTTTCCGTCCGTGGCATGTCATTAGTCGGTAATCGTATTCAGGCGACACGAGAGATGGATTTATTGAGATTGCGCTCTCCTTGAGGTAATTTTACGACCTGTAACGACCGGCTATCAGCTCGGGTGTGGAATTCATTAATGCGAAAGGTAATATCGGAACCGGAGCGCTCGTGTTGATGTTGTTCGGTCGTTCCACATGATGGGGTGGAACCAATACGCGTGGGACGGACACCCGTGTAGTATTTGGACCGGCCTTGGACCCTTGTATCGTATTATGGTTGTCTTTTAATAGCTTGAATAACGCTTAATGATGTGGTCCCCACATAGACAACATCCACACACACATAAGCTATGGGTAGGTCCACCGATAACATAGCAACAAGGCCCAGGAATAATGTTTTTTTGTGCTGAGAGAAATTTTCAGTGTAAAGATAGAAATTTTCAGTGTAAAGATAGAAATTTTCAGTTGTCCCGTGAGAAGGTAGGTAGGTACTTAATTAATGTCACTCTAGAGCAACACAACGGTTGGCGATGGTCCGAGATCAATACCAAAGGGAACAAACCAAGGACAACGTCTCGTAATTTTGAATCACGGTCAGATGACGAGGGCAACACCCGAGCTTGCCACCCCACTCTCCAAACTTCCACACTACGCCAACGTGAGAGGTAAGAAGGAAAAGTATAAAGTCTGGCTCTCGTGAAAATTCGGTCGAGTCACGTGGTTTTGAATGAGTCTGTTAAATTAGGGGATTGCAGTTATATTAGGCCTATTACCTGAAAACCTAACTGTTGCTTAAGTTTTGCATAGTAATTAATACATATGGCTTCTGCTGTTCTTTTCACTGCGTAACATTGATATTGAAAAAAACTCCTTGCACCTGTAAGAAACGGTGCAAATGACGGTGGGTTAAATGCAAAAAACAACATACTTCCAAAATCCTGGTACCATGGTATTGGCGCCATCCCTAATTGAAGGGTTCTGCAGAGGACTCCGTTCCAGCAAGCGGAAGAAGACAGCAACTTTCTCGTGTCCGTCGTTTCCTAAAGCTGTTCTGTCGAAGGAATTTGTTCCGAGACTCGACAAATCTCTTTATCTTCCTTTACGGGGCATAGAGAAAAACAAGACCCCGATTTCCAGATCAAGCCCAGATACCCCGTGTCCCCTTAAGAGTAAATAAACATTCCCGGGATTAAAAGAGAAGCGACCGGATTCTTCATCTCTCGTTTCGTGGCTTCTACACAGGATGTTTCAGAGTCTTATCTGGAAGTCTCCAGTGAGAATTGGTAGATATATATGTATATACTACACATGTTTTATTCGGATTTGTGCAATAAAATGTCGTTTTCTCTTGTCGACTGGTGATGTTTACTGTCGCTGTGGTAACGGATAAACATTCTCTATTACACGAAATAAGTATTCTGGACTCATTTAAAATCTTTTCCCTAGCTTATATAGATGCTGCTATATAACAAACATACTATTACACTAATCTACTACATACTAAACAATTATTACAGACTATAAATATTTAACTACGGCTTTGGATTACATGCTATGTATAAATGTATTTATCCTATAATAACATCTCAACCATTAAAAGGAAAAATTCTTATCGCCGAGTCAGAATAAATGTTTATCTCATCTGTCTAGTTTCATACTAGTGTTATACTTGTCTAGTGTTACGATAGATTATTTAGTCTATTTTGTTGTAATTAATGTAACATTACAGAAAACCTCGAGAGCCTTGTATATGGATGAATGATAAATTTTCATTAAACAAAACTGTAAATTAGATTGCTAAAATATGCAGCCTTTTGTATTTGATACTGAAAAAATACATGTTCGCAGTACCTATCTCCACACTCTTAATCCTCTATATGTAAAAGAAAACAATGCTTCTTTGTAAATAAAATCAGTGTCCATATGTAAAACAAGGACATGAAAATGAAATAAAAATCAATAAGATTAGTGTTGCATTATTTTCCCTTTATAAATTCCTACCACTCATAAGGGACATACAGATTTTTTACACGTATGGGAAATGTTTCCAAATTCTGGTAATTTTGATCACGTTAAATAATGCGGGGCTAATGATTGATGTTTTCAGGTACGGAAAAGTCCTGACGAGTTTTCTAACCATGTTGGTCTATGATATAGACGCTTGGCGAATACAGGTGTGTTCATTTTGCAACTAGGAAATCCACGTTCTCAAATATCTATTTTCTTTCTGTAGACAGAGGGGCACCCAGTAACTATATATAATTTGTTTCCAGAATTGAAAAATCCTCTACGTGGGATTTCAGGACTTAAACTAGCTATAAACCAGTGGATAAAAAAATGACTCAAAAAGTTTTTTATAGATCGCCTACCCATGAAGAAATGGCTTTCAAAATTAGTCAGTATGAACAGAATTTTGGGAGGAATTCTTGGACCGATTACTAGTACGACTGCCTTCAATCCTCCTGGGTAAAATGGGCAGCCGAAGGGACCAGACTGCTCTCTCTACGCTTCGCAATGGACACTAGAAGCTAATGAAGACAAAACTAGGTTTTAAGGTGTATGTATACTCGTACACTAGAAATCGACCAGAGTATCAATATTTGTTTTATTAATTCAAAATATTTTCCTACTCATTAGCTTTCAAATGATACTAAGTTCTAGTAAATATTCAAAATAATTTTCTAGTTACAACGGATTTCGTTAGGTACTGTCACCAGTACAAACATGTTTTCAAAACTTTAAACTCGATTTCTGAGGAATCGTGTATTTGCAATAAGATGCTTTGTTCAAACAGGTGATAACTCACAATAATGAATTGATCTATTATAATTATTTTTCTTATCACTATAATTTCTATAATACGGTGGATGTTTTGACCCTCAGTTAAAGTTATAGGTTGAGAAATGAATTTTTAGTTAATTTTCAAATGTTAAAACTCCTGAAATTTTTTTTTATTTTTATACTCCATTGGAGAAAAAATTGTAAAAACCTATTCCCTCTCGCCATTTAATGGAGGGTCCAAACATGAAAAATTGCATTAGGAACAATTTCAAACAGGAATTCTCTTTCTAGACAAGTTCGAATATGAGATACCACTGTTCAAAAATCATGCTAATTAGCGTATTACTACTATCTACATACTATCTACATTAGATAATTAATGATTAGCTTAATCTGAATATTTTTCACACTGAAATGACTTTGAGTATAAAATAATGACCTATTGTAAAATATTGAATTTTTAAAGTCGAAATTTAAAAAAATCTTCTGGTGTATAAACATACGCATTTTCCTGTGTCGTAAATATAATTCAGCTCAGACCTCGCCGAACCTCGCGTCATCAACTGTTTAGTGTCCCTCAATACAGTTTATTCACCATCCTGAGCTGATTCTTGAAGGCGTCAAGTCTCACGGACTAATTGATTTGGTATAATCCATTGATGTCAAGTGAGATAGGTAACAATACACTAGTTTCCTAACTAAACACTAGTTTCCTGCTGGGACAAGTGCATACAGTTAAACGGAAATTATATTCAAAATTACAATGCATATATACGAAAATTAATGGAATAAAAATTTATAACTGTAATGGAAGAAACAGTGGATCAATTCAAAAACTTTACTACAACAATTTGAATCACAAAACACACAAGCGGAATCATGGATACTAACTAAAAGCAGGTGCAGGTTTTTAATCAACGTCGCACTTAAGCAACTCAACGGGCTATTGGCGACGGTCCGGGATCAAACCCGAAGGTGAAAAATCCGAGGACAACACCACGTAATTTTGAACCACGGTCAGATAACGAGGTCGTACCCAAGCTGGCAACCCATTCTCCAACGCGAGGACATTTGAGGCCACGATAGATTTAACGTGCACGAGCCCCCTTTGTACACGGTTGTATTAGAACTCGCAACCCTCCGGTTGCTAATCCGTTATTCATCCAACCGGGCTACTATGGCCGTAAACAAATAAAAGCATATCTTTAGGAAAATTTGGCTTAAGTTTGCAGCTGGTGTAGAGAAACTGACTATCTTTTACTTTCAAAGTTCGATAGAACAGGAGGTTTATGCACTAACCTGCTTCACGTATACTATAACTGATAGTTTTTCATTCGTTACATTGCATAACTCTTAGAACTCAGGAAACATCCATCTCAATATCAGGAAATAATTTATATAAAAGTCGCAAAGTGCATAATAGAAAGTGATGGCAAATATTATTCAGCTCTTCTGCCATATCCACAAGAACTCTCGGAATTCCACCTATGCGATACGACAAATCTTTCCACTTTTTTGAGAAACATTCGAAACGAAATCCATTTATGCATGTATATCACTGCCATCTCACTCAAAAGGCCGCCTGGAAAGTGGATGTAGAAGAACAAAACAAAGAGAGAGCAACTCGTGAGAGCGAAACGTCAAAAACACGTGCTGCTAGAGATTTCGCTTTTTATTTATCTTCTAATATGCAACACATTCTCCTCTGCAGTGACTTGCGATTTTGCCTCGCGCTTTGCGTTGGCAGAGATCGTTCTTTTTGTCAGTATGGCGCTTATTGCATTCACTTCTGACACGGAATTCCCTTAAGCAGCGAGGCCATGGAAACGAGATAACCTTTTGTACTGCGATGATGTGCCTGTCTGTTTCATAAATTTGAGAGTTGCACGGTTTTACATTGTACAGTAACCCTCGTTAAATGGTGCCTCGATATATCGCTTCTTTAGTAGGTCCAAAATAAATTTTCGATATGAGGACATCAGAGGGAATCTGCTTCTCCATAATTAGAAGCTTGATTCAAGCAGTGATCCTAGTAAACTGGGTTGGAGTCATTTCATATGGCCTCTTCATTTTAGTTGTATACCAATTATGTAGGTAGGTATTTTAATTAACGTCGCACTGGAGCAACACATCGGGCTATTGGTCCGGGATCAAACCCGAAGGGAAAGATCCGAGGACAACACCACGAAATTATGAACCACTGTCAGTTACACCAATTAGAGATAATGCATATTGTATATTGCGTACCTACTAAACCTGAAGAGCAACGGATTAGCAACCGGAGGGTTGCATGTTCGAACCACGATCCAGCCAAAGCGTCGTGTACACGGGGGCTGGTGAACGTTAAATCTGTCGTGGACTCAAATGTCCTCACGTTGGCTTGGTGTAGACGTTTGAAGAGTGGGGGCCAGCTTAAGTGTTGACCTCGTCATCTTACCGTGGTTCAAAATTACGAGGCGTTGTCCTTGGGCCTTTCCATCCATGCGATTCCATTACTGGTTGGTTGGTTGGTTTTTTATGGCACAAGGGCCAGATTTGGCCACATTACGGATTGATTGCGGACCGTCGTCAGTAGCCCGATGTATTGCTCAAGTGCTACGTTGATTAACTACCTATCTACCTAGCTGTATTAAATTATATACTCATCTCATGGTGATACAAGTGCCCCGCCACTGATCTTTAACCTAATGTGAAGGTTCACCATCTAGTCAAGTTTCGCCCTTCAATCCTCTGACCCGTTCACAAACATAATTACACTATTCAACCTGCAGTTCCGCTGCATGACCTTAACCAGTTTTTATCTTCCTGGCCTATATAATCCTTCGAAAGCTTTCTGTTCTATAACCAATAGAATCCTACCGAAGAATTTTGTTCTGAAAAACGGACCAATCGAATCTTTCCAAAGGAAGCTATTCTTAGAAAAGGACCAATAAAATATGTTTCTAAAGGTTGATAGAATGCATGGATTCTTTCAACTAATAGATATGGTTATTTAGTCACTATGAGTACTGTGAGAAAAAACAATACTACACTACTCGGAAATCTCGTGACCGCTTAGAGGATTAAAATATCATTCATTTTGAGGCATTTTTAAACTGGGGCATAGTTAGGTAGTGTTGCCGGCAACATTCTATTGCTGTTAAATCTGTCGAGGTAAATTTAAAATGAAAGACAAAACCCCGCAGGATCTCTTGTGTGCACAAGTAATAGTTCCGAAAGTGTCAATTAACGCTTAATGGTCTGGATAGGAGCTCAAACCTGACTAAGACTGTGGATGAAGTTTACGGAAGGCACCAAATTACATTTGCGTTTAAAAGATAAACACAGTTTCACTCGGAGTTTTTTTAGTTGCTTTAGCTATACTTCTTTATTTAAGTATATTGTACTCTCAAATAAATTTACAAGTGAAAACTAAACAAAATGGGTAAATTTAGCTCAACGCTTTATTCTTGCGTGTTTAATCGGTGGCAGAGAATTGAGTTTGAAAGTTACATTAGAATTAGTTTAGTGCAGCAGAAGTCAAACATTTTCTTTTAAGTCTCTTTCAAATCTACAAGTAAAGCCAGGTACGTCCTTCTTAAAGTTTTCGATAGAGGATCATTATCGAAAAGATTCTTAACCCTCCAAGTGGTTTCGGCGAGATATCTCGTCTTTCAAGATCTGACTAATTTTGCTAATGACGAGCTATCTTGCCATCAAGATATTGACGATTTGTTAATGATGACGAGATCTATATCTCGGTAGTTTTCTTTTTATGGCGAGATATCTCGTCCATCAAGATCTGGTCAGTTTTCTTCTAGTGACAGGATACCTCGTCGAGACAACCACCAGGAGTGTTAACCCTCTATAAGCGTTGTAACGGCAGCTTGGGAAAATGAACAATCTTGCCGGCTCAAGTGTCGAGAGGGAAAGACCACACACCAAAGCGACCACCCGAAACATCTTTTTAACGACAGCCAGCCAGCAGGGATCGGAAATCGTTGTGGTTTCGAAACAAAAGGCAGGCGCCTTTCTGTCGCTCTCTATGACAGTTCGAGACAAAGAGGACAGAGATAAATCACGATGACCTTTGCCGACAGGGTTTTATGGTCCCCTTTCAAGTCCGCCGAAGTCTGTCGAAAAAGTCGAGGGGAGAGGCCAACGTGAGAGAGCCATTCGGGAACGTCCGAAGATGGTGAGAATTTTCAACTGCCAACCAGCACCGACTAAAAGGCGCACCCGAAACGAAAAGGAGGAATTGATAAGCACCCAATATATATAGAGTTATTTTGAGATCTTGAAGAGAGGGAGAGAGGATCACACAGAGAGAGAGAGGATCACACAGAGAGAGAGAGGATCACACAGAGAAAGAGAGGATCACACAGAGAGAGAGGATCACACAGAGAGAGAGGATCACACAGAGAGAGAGGATCAGACAGAGAGAGAGAGAGGATCAGACAGAGAGAGAGGATCAGACAGAGAGAGAGAGGATCAGACAGAGAGAGAGAGGATCAGACAGAGAGAGAGAGGATCAGACAGAGAGAGAGAGAGGATCAGACAGAGAGAGAGAGGAGCAGACAAAGAGAGAGGAGCAGACAGAGAGAGGAGCAGACAGAGAGAGGAGCAGACAGAGAGAGGAGCAGACAGAGAGAGCTTTGAGAGAGGCGGTCAGCAGAAAGACCGTTTTGACGTGAACAACCGTTCACTGTCGGTGCATTTATCCCGCCTTGGGATTCTATACTCGCCAGAGTATTTTATTGAGAAGAGCTCGCCGTAGCCGTGAAGGAGACCCCTCCGAGAAACCTGTGTCGCTACTCACCCGAGTAGTGGAGACTTCACCGAGATCTAAAGTTCGCCAGAACTGTGATAAGGCTGATTTATCCCACCTTGGGATTCTATACTCACCTGAGTATTTTATCGAGAAAGGCTCGACCGTAGCCGTGAAGGAGAAGCCTCCTAGAGATCTGTGCAACTGCTCATCCTAGTAGTGGAGATTGATTTGATCCTATCTGGAAAGACTGAGATATCCTGCCTTGGGACTCTATACTCATCTGAGTATTTTTGTTGAGAATAGGCTCACCCGTAGCCGTGCATTAGACTCCCCCGAGCGAAATTGTGAGGCTCGCCAGCAGCCCTAAGCGCCTCGATAGAACTTTGGACCTTCTAATGAACTAACATTAAATGAACTATTCATTCATTTTTCTGACTTTTGTACAAATTGTAAAATAAAACACATTAGTCCAGAAACGGATACTTTCAATGGTAACTAGTCTAGCTACCCGTGAACGAAGACGTTACAGCGTCACGAGATTTACGAGTAGAATACTATGCTTTAAATAGTCACATCTATTGGTGAAAGAGATTCTATTGGTTGAAAGAATTATAGAAAAGATTATATTGGTTAAAAGAATTCTAGGAAGGAATTTATTGCTCAAGTCTTGGTTAAAAGTCATGCAGGGAAAACTGCAGGTGGCATTGTGGAATAATACTTGCATATTACCCTCGGATTGGTAGTACAATCCAATTCCTTATATTTTATAAAATACATTTCAAATGGAGAAAGCGTTTTATTTTCAATTTAATGAAGGGCTGATACCAAAAGAATCATCATTTTAAAGTATACTCCTTAAGATCTAACTTTGTTGTAAACAAAAAAGTCGTAGCTCCAGAGAAGTACAATTGCATGGTTATCGTACTGTTACAGGTTGGGAATGTTCAATTTTCAAGTGGCTATTCAATTTTTTAAATGAAAATTCGATGATAATATTGCCACGTGAACTCAACAGACGATAAATACCTGCAAGAAACAGAGTCCATGGTTCAAAAACGCCATTAGACTTTGATGACAGACCCGAATTTTTCCATAACTATATTTTAGATTAAAATTTGTATTATTGATACTGATATCGTAGAACTTTACAGAAGCATCTTTTAATAACTCATATAACTTCAAACAATGTTTATTGCTTTATTTATATACCGTTGATTTTTATGTTTATCATTCCATTTTTCTTCTATTTGCTTTGCTGTTTTCTGTGTTGCTCTTTTCCAAATAAACCTTTAAATTCTCATCCCCCGATTATTTTAATTATTTCTACTTGACAATATAATAAGTCGTATCTAAATATTTTTTCAGGACAGTTTTGTCTCCTTAAAAATAAAATTCTCAAATTTATAAAACTTAAATCAGTGTCATATTCCATGCCCCATGGTTAGAGAATAGCTGGTTCAGTGCACTTCCAAAGGTATTTTCTTCCTATGGGAGTGCAGAACTGAGGAAATACGACGGGGCATAGACTCCACGAAGACACTGAAGACTCCTGTTGGCACTGAACATCATATTGTACTTCCCACAGAGCTGTTCACAATTCTGTTATATTCCTTTCTGTTTTAAGTGTAGGGTTTCTGCTATTCCTCTCCCCAACTCTCTTGAATAGGCAACCTGGTGAAAGGTTGAAGGTTGCTGGGATTATAAAAAGAACTCATCTGCTGCTGCATTGCTTGCACACTTAATGAAATGCAAATCAATTTTGAGATTCTGCACCTTCATTAGAATAATGGTGTAAATTCAAAAGGTAATTTACAGGAGAGTCGAAGAAAGATTGAAAATCTTTAATCGTATTCAGCATCTCGATTTATTTCTCTTTAGTGGGTCGGCTTCCCTCTTATATGTATCAAAAACGTATAGCCCATTTTCTGATTAAAATTTGCATGGTTTCTGCGTGTTTAATAGAATCTTTTGTTGATTGAAAATTTGAAATCTTTATTTCGAGGTGCAACTTCTTTCTCGAGAGGGTTCGATTTCTGCAATTGTTCAGTAAAGGCAAATATTTGTGTCTGTTAATACGTACTGAACCTGACGTCCTTTTTAGCATGTACAAGAAATGTTTCACAGATTGAAAAGCCGCCGAAACTTCCCCGTTGTGCCTGTGATGTAGTCGTATACCACCAGGGACGTAACTAGGGGGCAGCCGGCGCATGTGTCCCGGGTGCCGGATTGGTTGTGGGCGCTAAACTGGCCGAGTACTTTTTTACTATAGATACTTACGCATGATAGAAAATGAAGAGAGGGGGTGCCAAAGCGAGTTCAATACTCCTGGTGGAAACCAGCCTAGTTACGTCCCTGTATACCACTGGCAACATTTCCAGTGATAGCCAAAGTTCTATCCAGGCCACTTAATTTTAGCACAAAATCCTACTATGTAAACCCAATTAGACAAAACATTTCTACACATTTAAATATTTCAAATATTTTTTTCCCTCAGCTGGCTCAGAGTTCATGCAAACACGGATCTTTACTTTCGGGATCGAACGCAAACAGTCGCAATAGTCTGTTGTGTTGCTCCAGTGCGATGTAAATTCAATTTCTTACTAGTATCTATGTGAACAGCTATGGTAATGATCTTGTGTATAGGGAAGCCAAGTCAATAGCGCACTTGGGTATGTAAATGAACCTTACCCTTGTCTCTGATATCATACACAATTCGGTGTAGCTGTATTATACGCCTCGTTTGGTGGCTACGCTCTTGGCGCGTTTTTTGACGCACTTTTAGCAACGACTAATGGCAAGTGAAGGCAAACCATTTATCCTTCACGCAACAAACTCCATTTCATTTTTATTGGGCCGTGTATTTGTTTAAAAATTCGTATGAATATTTCAAAATTGATTACTTTTACAAGTTCTTAGAAATTGTTGGAGATTTAGATTGGGAGGAATTTAAACCAGTTTAAAAAATAAAATATATTTTAACGCTATTTTCCAACTATTTCTGCTAATTATTTTCCTATAAAGAAACATTTTTTCAAAGTTTTATATTTTTTCTCGTTAATTACTTTCCGCTAAAGCTTATGATTTTCCATTTAAAAAAGCGATTTTTTTTCTAAGAATTCTTTCCTTGGAGACATAAAAAGTGTGCCAAGAGAATTGCCACCAAACGAGGCGTATAATACAGTTGTACCCACAATTCCAGAGCAATCAGTTTCTATATAGCAAACCTATTGAAATTCTGCCACAATAAGCCGCAAAGGCAGAAACCTCAAAGCAATATCCCAAAACACGTTTTTAATACAAATAAACAATTAATTTATATTTTGACCAGACACGATCCATTTACATCATGTGCTTACACTGTTTCAAAATTAAAAAACTTGCCTCTGTCCATGTGTGGTGGCCCTAATCACTACGTTTCACATGTGTTCTCTCTAAGGAATTTCACTTGGTTGAATCTTCCACTGATAATCAATCACAATGTATAATTAAGGTTATAAAAAATAAACAATCCACACATACAAACTTATGACGAATACGTCTGTCTGAGTGACATCTATTGCAGCGAAGAGGGTGAATTTATTTTATCCCACTCGTGTTAAAATTAAACGTATTTAAGTATCTGTTTTCAAATTGTATCTTTGTTCCTGTTGCTACAAGATGCATGCATCTTGTATTACGATTAAATTTATTCTTCGTTTTCTTTTTTAATAAATGCTTTCCGGTCACTCCCGGCCGGGTTGTATTTAACAGAATGGCCTCGGTTATAAAATAAAAACCAGTCGAAACTTCCCCAATCGTATTGCAAAGTAACTTTGTTAACTAAACGTTGATGTTAGAACCCCAAAGACATGTAGTGAATTGCGTCGTTTGTTTGAAAAGTAATTTATAATAAACTCTATTGAGTAAACCATCGAATTAACTATATTCCAGATAAAATTCAGAGCAACTTTTGCAAGGAATAATGAAATAATTTATACAATGTCGCACGAAAAGAAATTATAATTTATTGTGAATAAGAAATAAAACAAATGATTAGGAATACGAAGTGGATAATTTTTTTAATAAGAAATAAAAATTATTTTAATTGCATTAAGTTAAACATACTGTAAATACCAACAGCTTCTGTAAAGACTGAAATGGAAAGATACCTCCTACACATGAAAACATTGACTAGATCTCGATGGACGAGATATCTCGTCATTAGAAAAATTAACCAGACTTTGATCTCGTCATCAAGCTTTTGTCTGACCCTGTCCACCTAATTTGCCACGACATATTACTACGGCAAATTTTCGAATTTTAACTGGACACGACTTTTTAAGAGGACACTTAACATCGCATTGGTGTGCATGCTTCTCCTGTCTGCCCCTTTTGTTCGACTGAGAGCTTTATAGATTTTAATCATCTTTCATCTTATACTTTTTATCCGACGATCACATCTTAGCTCGGCTAAAAATGTCGTCAACTAATTTATACTGGGCTGCCCGTAGGAAATTATGGTCCATCGACTTCCTGACGCAGAAAAAAAAATCTCGTCATCAAAAAATTGGCATTCTTCCCATCCTATTACCGATAATACTGACGAGATATCTCGTCATTAGCAAAATTGGTCAGACCTTGACGGAAGATATATCTCGTCGAAACCCCTTGGAGGATTGCAAGTCCATGAAATAGGTAGAATTAATAAAAATGACTTGTAAATCTTTCAGAGATTTCTGGGTTGTTCCGATTAAATACAACCTTTTCCCTGTAATGATTTGAAACACGGTAGCATTTTCCATTGTGTAGTGAAGGTAGTACTATACGAGTTTAAATACCCGTGTATTTAAAACTGTTGAAACAAAATTACTTTGGCTGTATATTTTTGGCCATCAACCGAATATGAGGTACAAATGGCGTAGGTGGTAAAGCTTTCAAAGAAATTGTTGGATTTAATAAATGATACAAATTTGGTAAATTGTTTTATATAGAAGTTGATAGGAATAAAAGTTGTATAAAGTAAATAAAAGTACAATAAAGTAAATGATTGGAAAAAATACATCAAACACAGAATTAGTCCAGAGATGTTTCTTGTTCAATAGAGGTAATAACGATTCCATAACACTTCTGACAAAACCCCTACATGCGTTATTTGCTGCGATTCCCCTTGTATAAAATTAAAAGCGTCATTTTAACAGTTGTATATCTCCATTTCCATTTATGTCAAAATATCGTCTTAAAGTTAAGTAAGAAATTCGAGGATCCAAAATAATCGAAAAATAATGATCTGCTGTGTTGGGAGAGATTAATATTTCTATCTGTGGTTTGGGTTCTCAAAATAGAGCATAATCCCGAAAATATAATTAACTGCAATTTCACAAAACGTTAGTAGTACCCGTATTCACGCTATGGAAGCTAAATGTAGATGGCGCTTTTGCGATATAACTTGCTTTCTGTCCCGTATTTAGTTTTGGATAATTGGAAGTAAAATCCTCGTCTTTCGGTGGTTTGTTTGTTTACATTGAAAATCCCTCATACGTTCGCTTGTGGTTGGGTCTTCAAAGACAGATGTTGGCTAAGAGTAGAGCAAAGATTCATTGGGAAAAAACATAATCGTTCTCCTGAGGGGCTACATAATTTTAAAAGAAGCTCTGGTAAGTGTTCGCTTTAAAAGAACAAAGTGATGTTTTTTATAAAAATAAAATTATCTTGTTTTGCGCTATGGGTGCTTTCCTTACTTAAAAATAGAAGTTAAAAGGAATAATGACATGTTATACTAGTAAATGAAAGAAAAAAAAGACAAAAATTATAAATGAGAAACTGGAATTTATAGTGCAAAAGGATATTTTAGCTACAAGAGGAAGATTTTAGGTTTTACATACTCAAGAAAAGTGACTCAACTCAAAATGGAAATTGAATTCTGTGAATAACATTGACTTTTATTAAACTGGATCAAACCATTAAAATAAAATCAGGAAATCTGCTTTAAATTTTAATGGACTGTGAAATTGCAAAAATTTCAAATTGAAAAGTAAAATTTACTTGATCACCTAACCATTCAACCCCGAGATATACTCGTACATGGCATTCTTGTTTCAGAACGTGTTTGGGACAAGTTAAGTGTGTAAAAATTAAAACTTTTGACGTTTGAGGAAATGTTATTATTTTTACATTTAGTGTTCTCTTATCAATAGTTAACGTTGCTAAAAAAGGTTTTGTAATTGAAATCATCAAAACAACTTGACTGCTTTGGGCTTGCAAATATTCAATCATCGCTTGATTCATGTGCAAAAGCTCTTTTTCTTAATTTTGTGACTTTTCCAGAGGAGACTTGGTCCAAACAGAAAACCACTTGTTATGTCACGCATTCGAATATTATCTTTTCTTGTTTTCAAACAAAAATTTCACCGGGGGACAACAGAAAAAAATGTAATTAGTTTCTTTAGAATTTTTGGATTTCAAAGGCGACTTGTTTCAAGCAGCTTTTCTAAACTGAATAGGTAAAATAGATTTAAACGTCTCGAAAGTATGAATGGGAAGAAATTTATTTTGTTAACATTCTTTATTTGGTAAAACTCAAATAAACAAGAATGTTAACAAAAAACCCTCTATCCCAAAATGAATGTCAGTTTTGAACATTTTTCCACCGAATATTAATAATTTTTCTTCAATTTTAAAGTAAACTGTACCATCGAGAACAACATTTTCTTAATAAAACAACCTAAGAATGCTATTCAATCGGTTTTTCATTGTAAACAACGGCTGGTAAAAAATCGATAAAAAAGAAACCTTTTTCGATATTCGAGAAAAAATTATAAATAATTTTCTTATCATCGCAAACATATAAAATGAAATGATGCCATCTGGAAGTAATGCCTACGAAACTGTACTTATTAAGAAAGAAAAACTGAAACCGAAAATTGCCATCCAAATAACATTAATTGTAATCCTCAAGCCTGAAGCTATTTATTAAGTCACACTCTCCTAATATGAAAAAATCTAACTATGTTAGGAAAATAAACCCATTAGTTTAGGATTCAATAGTTTCCTTTTTCATCTTTTTTTACAAATGTGAACTATTCCGAAACAAAATCCAAGTGTTATTTTTGACACATTTTGGGACAGAAGGAGTATTATTTTTAAAGGTTTCGCCATTGATTTTGTGATTAACTTGTAGCATAAGGTGCAACATGACTAAAACTAAAAGTGTCCTTATTGATGAATAATAATTCTGCATTTCCATTTCTGGTAATTAAGTTTTTACTGTCCCTCGTTATTTTCCAATGTTTTTCTTACTTCCTTCTGCTCTCGAAGAAGCATATCTACATAGGGATTACCGTATTTGTAATTCTTTTCGTAAGCTACACTTGGGGGGTATTTTCTGTATAAGTAGTGGATCTCTTTCACGGTTAATAGTTTGGGAAAGATCTTTCATTTAACTAGCAAAAGTCGGAAAAATCTGTGGAACTCTGAAGTAAATCAGTTACATATTATGTCTCTTCCTAAGATAATAGCACCTACCATTCATTAAGCCGTAAGTGATTAACAATTATTTATACTAACGAGGAAATTGCATTTTGCGTTCTTTTACAACATTCCACTTCAAGCTTTTGAAGACCATTTATTTTTATGCTGCAGCAATGAACATCACCAAGAAAACTGCAGAAAAACATTCGCAATCGCTTGAAAGCCTGTTTATCGCTGCAATTAAGGCTGCACTCTTGAAGCGCAAAAACAGCTCAATCCTTTTGTGAAATAGACGACACCTCTTTTAACTCGAGTTCTTCTAATGCAACTCCATTAATGGATGCTTTGATTTGAATAAGATGCCTCTGCACCAATTCTTCAGCAAGTGAATGTCATAATGGGTAGATTTTGGAAGGCGATATGAACGCGTGAGTGTTAACTTCGTTATTTTATGAGTAGTGTCAACCCATTCCTTTATGGGAAGTACGACATTTTCCTTTTAACGATAAACCTCTTTTATTTTAGTATTGTTTACGCTTAGTTTATTTTACGCTTTCTCAAAAATCACTGTTATAAGGAATAAGATGTTTATATAGGTAGGTGTGTAGTTAATTGACTTCTCACTGGAGCAACACAACGGACTATTAAGTTGTTTGGGAAAGATTACCCTGCTCTGAATTAAGAAACTGTTACCCTGTTACGCTATCTAACACCGTTGCAGACATCAGTGTTTTTAAAAATGGCACATACAAACACTTATAGCACACACAACCCTTCTCTTTCATTAGCATCGTATTAATCGCCTAAAGTGCAGCAAAAAACTTTTTATTCACCCCTTGTTATAATTCGATGCTTGAGAAGAGACACAAGAAGATTTACCAGCTTGTATAAACAGAGCTAAAATGCTCCCAACATTCTACAACAAACGAGTCTCTTGGTTCTTCAGATATTCGTCGGCCTGAGAAAGTTTATTCAGAGACAAAAATTATCAGAGGCCTGGGGAACTTCTACACGAGTTGTTGGTTGGTTGGTTGGTTTTTTATGGCACAAGGGCCAAATTTGGCCATGCTGCGCCAAACAATAGCTAGTTCATAACTGGTATTTAGTTAGGTTGGTTGGTTGGTTGGTTGGTTTTTTATGGCACAAGGGCCAGATTTGGCCATGCTGCGCCAAACAATAGCTAGTTCATAACTGGTATTTAATTAGAGCGAGTCAGAAAGCCACGTAATAAAATTCAGTACAGTTGTGTATGTTGCAGTCGATTATAAAATCTAAATAAAGTTTACGAAACCAATGTCAGTAAGGAATAAAAATAAGTTTTTATGATGTGGGTCCATCAACAAGTCTGTTAAGGTAATAGGGGAGATACCAAATCGGTTTAGTCTATGATGATTAAAATTCCGGCATTCCGTCAATATGTGCTTTATGGAAAAAATACTATTGCATGATGAGCATAAAGGTTGGTTGGTTGGTTGGTTTTTTATGGCACAAGGGCCAGATTTGGCCATGCTGCGCCAAACAATAGCTAGTTCATAACTGGTATTTAATTAGAGCGAGTCAGAAAGCCACGTAATAAAATTCAGTACAGTTGTGTATGTTGCAGTCGATTATAAAATCTAAATAAAGTTTACGAAACCAATGTCAGTAAGGAATAAAAATAAGTTTTTATGATGTGGGTCCATCAACAAGTCTGTTAAGGTAATAGGGGAGATACCAAATCGGTTTAGTCTATGACGATTAAAATTCCGGCATTCCGTCAATATGTGCTTTATGGAAAAAATACTATTGCATGATGAGCATAAAGGAGCTGGTTCTCCCAGCAGTAAATGTCTGTGGGTAAAAAAGGAATGTCCGATTCGGAGCCTTGTCAGTTTTACGTGATGACTTCTATTTAAGTTTGTTTTGCTGAATCCCTTTATATATGGTTGAATATCATGAAGTTTGTTATGGTTTTCCAAATCCCAAGCGGATTGCCAGGATGAATTTATGGCTTGTGTTAAAACACTATTAATGTCATGAATCGGGACATTGGTTGGTTGGTTGGTTGGTTGGTTTTTTATGGCACAAGGGCCAGATTTGGCCATGCTGCGCCAAACAATAGCTAGTTCATAACTGGTATTTAATTAGAGCGAGTCAGAAAGCCACGTAATAAAATTCAGTACAGTTGTGTATGTTGCAGTCGATTATAAAATCTAAATAAAGTTTACGAAACCAATGTCAGTAAGGAATAAAAATAAGTTTTTATGATGTGGGTCCATCAACAAGTCTGTTAAGGTAATAGGGGAGATACCAAATCGGTTTAGTCTCTGATGATTAAAATTCCGGCATTCCGTCAATATGTGCTTTATGGAAAAAATACTATTGCATGATGAGCATAAAGGAGCTGGTTCTCCCAGCAGTAAATGTCTGTGGGTAAAAAAGGAATGTCCAATTCGGAGCCTTGTCAGTTTTACGTGATGATTTCTATTTAAGTTTGTTTTGCTGAATCCCTTTATAGATGGTTGAATATCATGAAGTTTGTTATGGTTTTCCAAATCCCAAGCGGATTGCCAGGATGAATTTATGGCTTGGGTTAAAACACTATTAATGTCGTGAATCGGGACATTGGAGTTTATAATCAATGTTGCGTTTTTGGCTGCCAAATCCGCTTTCTCATTGCCCCGGATTCCCACATGCCCAGGAATCCAACAAAAGAATATCCGAAAATCATTTTCTGTTAATGTTAGGAGCAAATTCATTGCTTTTAAAACCAAGGAATGACTTTTATGTGTATAGTTTAATAGGGATTCGATACTGCTTTTAGAGTCGGTATACAAGATCCAGTTTTTATTAGTGTGTGTAGAAATCGTTTTTAAGGCTAAAATTATTGCGTAGATCTCTGAAGTGAAGACACTGCAGCACCCATGCAATTTTCTAGCAATGGTTGTATTATCAAAAACGGCCGCGGCTCCAACATTTGTCCCGTTCTTAGATCCGTCAGTAAAAACTGTTTTAAAAGATGAATATTTGTTTCTATGGGAATGGAATAATTGTAAATAAATGGTATCGGGGGTTGATGATTTGTTAAAATGTGAAAAGTCATTGATGGTAAGTAGATTTTTATCATTCCAAGGTGGAGGTTCGTTTTCTCTAGGAAATATTCCCAGATTGTCAACATTTATTGAATTCATTATGGTACGGACTCTAAAACCAAGTGATGGTATGAATGAAGGTTTTAATGAGTAATGACTTCCAAATTTAGGGTTAGTTACTCTATTATGCAATGGGTGAGAAGGGTTGGCTTTAATCTTAAAATAGTATTTTAGGGTAAGTTTCTCACGTCGATGTCTTAAATCCGGCTCGCCTGTCATTATATATAAACTCTGGACTGGCGAAGTGCGAAAAGCTCCGAAGGATAATCGGAGGCCTTGGTGATGAATAGTATCCAGGGCTTGAAGAACAGACTTAGCAGAAGATCCATATATTACACTACCATAATCGAGTTTCGATCGGACAACAGCTTTGTAAATTTTTAAAATTGAAATAAAATCAGCTCCACAAGTTGTTACATAAAACCTATAAAATATTCAATGATTGGTTGCATTTTCGTTTCAATACTTTCCGATATTTCAAAGGTACATTGATTCCAGAACAGAATATTTGGTTGGTTGGTTGGTTGGTTGGTTTTTTATGGCACAAGGTTGGTTGGTTGGTTGGTTGGTTTTTTATGGCACAAGGGCCAGATTTGGCCATGCTGCGCCAAACAATAGCTAGTTCATAACTGGTATTTAATTAGAGCGAGTCAGAAAGCCACGTAATAAAATTCAGTACAGTTGTGTATGTTGCAGTCGATTATAAAATCTAAATAAAGTTTACGAAACCAATGTCAGTAAGGAATAAAAATAAGTTTTTATGATGTGGTTCCATCAACAAGTCTGTTAAGGTAATAGGGGAGATACCAAATCGGTTTAGTCTATGATGATTAAAATTCCGACATTCCGTCAATATGTGCTTTATGGAAAAAATACTATTGCATGATGAGCATAAAGGAGCTGGTTCTCCCAGCAGTAAATGTCTGTGGGTAAAAAAGGAATGTCCAATTCGGAGCCTTGTCAGTTTTACGTGATGATTTCTATTTAAGTTTGTTTTGCTAAATCCCTTTATAGATGGTTGAATATCATGAAGTTTGTTATGGTCTTCCAAATCCCAAGCGGATTGCCAGGATGAATTTATGGCTTGGTTGGTTGGTTGGTTGGTTGGTTTTTTATGGCACAAGGGCCAGATTTGGCCATGCTGCGCCAAACAATAGCTAGTTCATAACTGGTATTTTAATTAGAGCGAGTCAGAAAGCCACGTAATGAAATTCAGTACAGTTGTGTATGTTGCAGTCGATTATAAAATCTAAATAAAGTTTACGAAACCAATGTCAGTAAGGAATAAAAATAAGTTTTTATGATGTGGGTCCATCAACAAGTCTGTTAAGGTAATAGGGGAGATACCAAATCGGTTTAGTCTATGATGATTAAAATTCCGGCATTCCGTCAATATGTGCTTTATGGAAAAAATACTATTGCATGATGAGCATAAAGGAGCTGGTTCTCCCAGCAGTAAATGTCTGTGGGTAAAAAAGGAATGTCCGATTCGGAGCCTTGTCAGTTTTACGTAATGATTTCTATTTAAGTTTGTTTTGCTGAATCCCTTTATAGATGGTTGAATATCATGAAGTTTGTTATGGTTTTCCAAATTCCAAGCGGATTGCCAGGATGGTTGGTTGGTTGGTTGGTTGGTTTTTTATGGCACAAGGGCCAGATTTGGCCATGCTGCGCCAAACAATAGCTAGTTCATAACTGGTATTTTAATTAGAGCGAGTCAGAAAGCCACGTTATGAAATTCAGTACAGTTGTGTATGTTGCAGTCGATTATAAAATCTAAATAAAGTTTACGAAACCAATGTCAGTAAGGAATAAAAATAAGTTTTTATGATGTGGGTCCATCAACAAGTCTGTTAAGGTAATAGGGGAGATACCAAATCGGTTTAGTCTATGATGATTAAAATTCCGGCATTCCGTCAATATGTGCTTTATGGAAAAAATACTATTGCATGATGAGCATAAAGGAGCTGGTTCTCCCAGCAGTAAATGTCTGTGGGTAAAAAAGGAATGTCCAATTCGGAGCCTTGTCAGTTTTACGTGATGATTTCTATTTAAGTTTGTTTTGCTAAATCCCTTTATAGATGGTTGAATATCATGAAGTTTGTTATGGATTTCCAAATCCCAAGCGGATTGCCAGGATGAATTTATGGCTTGGGTTAAAACACTATTAATGTCGTGAATCGGGACATTGGAGTTTATAATCAATGTTGCGTTTTTGCCTGCCAAATCCGCTTTCTCATTGCCCCGGATTCCCACATGCCCAGGAATCCAACAAAAGAATATTCGAAAATCATTTTCTGTTAATGTTAGGAGGAAATTCATTGCTTTTAAAACCAAGGAATGACTTTTATGTGTATAGTTTAATAGGGATTCGATACTGCTTTTAGAGTCGGTATACAAGATCCAGTTTTTATTAGTGTGTGTAGAAATCGTTTTTAAGGCTAAAATTATTGCGTAGATCTCTGAAGTGAAGACACTGCAGCACCCATGCAATTTTCTAGCAATGGTTGTATTATTAAAAACGGCCGCGGCTCCAACATTTGTCCCGTTCTTAGATCCGTCAGTAAAAACTGTTTTAAAAGATGAATATTTGTTTCTATGGGAATGGAATATTTGTAAATAAATGGTATCGGGGGTTGATGATTTGTTAAAATGTGAAAAGTCATTGATGGTAAGTAGATTTTTATCATTCTAAGGTGGAGGTTCGTTTTCTCTAGGAAATATTCCCAGATTGTCAACATTTAATGAATTCATTATGGTACGGACTCTAAAACCAAGTGACGGTATGAATGAAGGTTTTAATGAGTAATGACTTCCAAATTTAGGGTTAGTTACACTATTATGCAATGGGTGAGAAGGGTTGGCTTTAATCTTAAAATAGTATTTTAGGGTAAGTTTCTCACGTCGATGTCTTAAATCCAGCTCGCCTGTCATTATATATAAACTCTGGACTGGCGAAGTGCGGAAAGCTCCGAGGGATAATCGGAGGCCTTGGTGATGAATAGTATCCAGGGCTTGAAGAACAGACTTAGCAGAAGATCCATATATTACACTCCCATAATCGAGTTTCGATCGGACAACAGCTTTGTAAATTTTTAAAATTGAAATAAAATCAGCTCCCCAAGTTGTGTTACATAAAACCTTTAAAATATTCAATGATTGGTTGCATTTTCGTTTCAATACCTTGATATGAGGTCGAAAAGATAACTTCGAGTCAAAAATAATACCCAAAAATTTTATTTCTGGAACTACTGGAATAACAGTTCCGTCGAGTAAAAGTTCTGGATCAGGAAAAAGTCCGCGTCTTCTAGTAAAATGTACACATACAGTCTTTTGCGAAGAAAAAACAAAACCATTTTCGTTTGCCCACTTACTTACAATTCTAATAGCCGTTTGGAGTTGTCTTTCAATAAAAGGTACATTGATTCCAGAACAGAATATTTGGAAATCGTCTACAAAAAGCGTTCCGTGCACATATGGAGGAAGTTGTTTAATAATACCGTTGATTTTAATTATAAAAAGTATCACGCTTAGAACGCTTCCTTGGGGAACACCCTCGTCCTGTGAAAAGTCATCTGATAAAATATTATTAATGCGGACGCTAAAGGTCCTTGTCAATAAAAAGTTTTGAATAAATAGTGGGAGATTTCCCAGAAAGCCCATCTCGTATAAGTCTCGCATTATGCCATATCGCCATGTCCTATCGTAAGCTTTCTCCATATCGAAGAAGACAGCTACCAAATGCTTCTTTGTAACGAATGTATCTCTGATAGAGGATTCCAGCATTAAGGCATTGTCGTAGGTGCTTCGTCCAAAACGGAATCCGCTTTGAAACTCCGATAGATGTTTTTCAGACTCAAGGACATGTATCAACCGAGCATTCACCATTCTTTCCATGACTTTGCAGATACAGCTTGTCAAGGCAATGGGTCGATAGTTATTAGGGTCTTGAGGATCCTTCCCAGGTTTCGGTATTGGAATAATAATAGCTCTGTGCCAGGTTGTCGGAAAATCTTGCTCTGTCCAAATTCTATTATAAAGAAGTAAAACATTTTGTAATGAATCTTCATTGAGATGGGTCAACATGTCTAGATGAATATGATCGGGGCCCGGTGAAGTCGGGTGTGATTTTCTTAATGCATTTTTCAGTTCGAATATGGTAAAATTACGATTGTAAGTTTTATGAGCGGATGGTTGAAAGTTTAACGTCTTGCGTTCTTCACGTCGCTTATAATTAATAAAATCTTGGGGGTAAGAGCTCTCATGAGATACCCTAGAAAAAGATTCTCCCAAGGTATCAGCAATTGTCTTAACGTCTGAAACGACTTGTCCATTGTGAAGTAAAAATGATATATTTGGATTATGATATTTGCCGGTAATTTTTCGAATTTTTCCCCATAGCTGTTTTGATGATATTCGACATTCAATTGAATTTACGTATTCTTGCCAGGATTCTTTTTGTCGCTGTCTCCTTAATTTTCGAGCTTCTGCTTTAGCCCGCTTGAAAACTATCAAATTCGAAGTGGTGGGATAACGTCTGAAGGTGTTCCATGCTTTTTTTTGGAATTTATGGGCTTGAGAGCATGCTTCATTCCACCAAGGCTTCCATAATTTAGGCATTTTACCCGATGTTTTGGGGATAGCCACATCTGCCGCCTTAATCAAGGTGTTTGTTATCATTTCAACGGCATCATTTATGCTAGGCATCTTAACCATGTTGTCAGAAATGTTTGATTCCACCTGATATCGAGTCCAATCCGCTTTCTCAAATATATATCGCACAGGTCGTCTGGGTAGTAAAACGTCATTGCAGTTATATGTTAAAATGATTGGAAAGTGATCGCTATTGTGCAGATCATTGTCAATTTTAAAGTCCCAAAATGAAAGCAAAGTAGGGGAGCATATTGCAAGGTCCAGGGTGTGAAAGGTTTGGGTCGGAGTATGGAAGTATGTATGACTGGAATCATTTAAAAGGCAGAGACAATGGTCATCCATCAATTTTTCAATTTGTTGTCCTTTTGTGTTAAAATCATTACTTCCCCAAAGAGGGTTGTGTCCGTTAAAATCCCCTATGATGAAGTATGGAGACGGAAGTTGAGTTATTAAATCATTTAGTTCCTGCTGACTAACGCTTTCATTTGGGGGTAGATATATGCAGCAGATTGTTATTAAAAATTTAATATGAAGTTGTATGGCTATTGCTTGAATGCTCGTATTTAATGAAATTCTTCTGGATGGGAAATTCTGCAAGGTCATTATAGCCACGCCGCCCGAAGCGCGTGCACCGTGGATGTAATCATTTCTTATTAAATTATAATTTTTAACATTCATTGAGTTATTAGGCGTTAAGTATGTTTCTTGAAGGGCTAGGCAAACAGGGTTAAAATTATTTATTAGAGATTTGATATCGTCGATATGTGTACGAAAACCATGACAGTTCCAAGTTAGGAGATTAATAGCCATTTATTTTTTAAAAATTAGAGCCCTTTTCAATGTCTTCTGAAATAAAGGTTGGGTGGTTTTATTTGGAAGGTTTTTTGTAAAATCTAGAACCTTTTCTAAAAAATGCAGCGTTCTCGTCAATACCGTCCTCTCCAAACTCCATGTCCGAGTCCGTGGAAGGGTGTAAATCTATTTCGGTATCCGGTAATTTTGAGGGGTCTTTAGAGTTCCGGGGAGGTTTGTCTTTCTTACTTTGCTTTTTTTTATTTTGTTCTATTGACGTTGTTGGGTTCGGCTTGAAGATTTTTGTTGCTGGTGCGGTTCTCTGTTGCGGCAGGTTTGAGGGTTTACTTGTAACTTTGTCAATTGATTTTGGGCTTACGCTATGGGATTGCTGATTTGATTTGGTTGGTTGATATTTATAAGGAGTAGAGTTTATTTGCGTTTCTGCATTTACTGTATTAGATGTAAAATCTGAATTATATGTTTGGGTGCTTATTGTTTTGCTAGTTTTAATAACGGATGCATATGAGGAATTAGGACGAGGTGTACGAGATTCCACTAGTTTTCTTGCTTCGGGAAAAGATAGATTTTTGGTTACTCTTATTGATTGTATTTCTTTTCCTGTATCCAACGAGGTCAAGTTTTTGAATACGCAGCATGATTTCCCTGGCAATTAACACAATGTTCGATTTCGGAGCACGTAGAACTGTCGTGACCGGGCTTTGCGCAACGTGCACAGGTTGGTATAGATGCGCGACATGCTGTTTTGGCATGTCCAAATCTCTGACACAAAAAGCATCGAAGGGGACCCGGAACGAAAGGCCTCACTTCGCAGCACAAGTAACCGGCTTTTATTTTTGTTGGCATAACAGGAGAATCAAAGGTCAGAACAACATTTCTTGATGGAATGAAATTAGTATCTCGCCTCATCATGATTCTTTTGGCTGCTATAACTTTTTGATCTTTTAATTCAGCGACAAATTCTTCGTCGGACACCATTGAGAGTTCTTGGGATGAGATTACTCCTCGGGTATAGTTTAAAGTTTTGTGTGGAAAGACTTGAATTTCGACGTCCCCAAAGTTTTTAATATTTAATAATTTTCCTGATTGAACTTCTGATTTTGATTCAATTAAAAGGTCTCCGGATTTCAATTTTTTTACATTATTTACTTCTCCAGCTGCATTTTTTACATATTTTTCTATTAGAAAAGGCGACATTTTAGACAATTTACCGTATTCATTGTGAATAATGAGAAATTTTGGTATTGATTTTGTTATCTGACGAGTTATAGTGGTATTTTCAGGTGTTTCCATTTCTAAAGAAGGTTCATTTAGGTCATTTGGAGATGTATCAGAGCTAAGTGGGTTTGACGGATCTAAGCCTCCGTCAGGGCAAGAAAAAGTTTTAGGTTCCATGAATATGAGAAAAGATGTTCATCCTGGTGTGCCCCCGCCCACCATGGAGCCCAACCAGGGGAAGCAGTATCCGGCAGTTGTCCAGCAACAGATCTCGGAACTGCTTCAGGAGTCACAGCCAGAATATAGTGCCGTAGTGTCGGAATGTGGATCCGCCAGTTCGCCCAGGGCATCCCTAGCTACAGCACTAACCCTAAATACCCAATATCATTGGAGTCCAACACGACAGAGGGACCAAGCGCTCTGATGTGGTGAACCCCAGAGAAATTAGGTGAGCCGATTGACCAGAGCGGGCTCACTCCAGCCACCCGTCTACGCAGAAGCATGGACCAAAGAGCACGCATCAGGTACCCCAGGACTCCACTTTCCCCCGATACGGGACGCCGCACACGGCAAACATGCGGGTCAGAAAAACGTACTGACATATTTACAAAATATATATATGTATATAAAACTGACAAAAGTGAAATAAGTGGAATCGTAAATTAAATGATAATTTAATAAGCTAAAAAATAATAATTTTTTTTTAAATAAAGTTATGATTGAATAAAAATAAACTTCAGTATAAATTTTTAAGCTGAACTATTTTTAAGCTGAACTATTATTAAGATGAACTATATTCTTACGAATTTCGATACGCAAGTCGTGAAAAATTAGAAAAAAGAGGGTGGGGTGATAGCGTAGTGGGATAGGAAGGAGGGAAGATCGCTTGGGTATCCCGGGAGCGCGACCCCGTGTTTACCAAAGACAGTAAACCCCTGGGAAAGAAAAAGATCACTCAGGTACCCCGGGGTTGTGAAGCCCGTACAAACCTAAAGAAGGATTGCCCCTGGGGGCTCTACTCGTGTTGAGTTAAATATAAAAGAACTACAGAAGGATTTGTAGCATTTCGCCTCATCATTGATCCCCAACTAGTATCACGTCTGGGTCACGTTGGGAATAAATCACGAGGCGAAATGCTACAAATCCTACTGAACCAAGATTTTATTCAGGAGAATTTACCAGACACATTTATTTCCATTTACAGCATAAATGAGCAGACATCACAAAACAGAGAAAACAACTACGGCCGAGAAAAGTATCTTTCGAACACAATTTTTTAAATTAACTTAGAAAGACAAGCGCTAGACTGATTTGTGATTTGCAATTGAGAGTTGAGTTGCATACCCACTGAAGAAAATATGCACCCCTTTACACCAGTTGGTTCAAATCTATTATAAGATACCAGTCTGATTATTGTCAGAGTAGGAAATATATCAATATATATATCTATAATCGCCACCAGACTGCTCCGGCAAGTTGGCATGCCTGTTGATTCCCTTTTGATACCTGAGTGTGACTCGAAGCGTCTGGAACCCAAAAAGAGTCAAATATTCTTATTCCAAAATGCAAATGGCTATCTCGATTATGTTGACATGCAAGTCACTTCCTCGACTATTTATAACTCTAGCAGCAATGGACATAGTGACGGACCTCTTTCTTTGAGGGTTGACGTAAGACAGAAAGCTGATTAGCGACCCGTTGACACCAAATGCAAACTGCGACATGCATTGACATCTGCTCTAATGACAAGAGCCGCACCCACATGTGTCAACGTAACGAAGTAGAGCGAGACAGAATTTCTTTTACGGAGTCATGCGATACCGACGAGTGATTGACAAGCGTTTAGACCCGAGTGTGTATTTTTATAGCCCTTTTTTATGTCTGCCCCTTGAGTGTCGAGTGGGGCATCACTGGGGAGGCCCTTTTTTGGATTCCGCCGTCTAGCGGAGTCCCTACAAAGGATCGCGTTGTGGAACCTGATCCTTACGGAAGCGCTCTCTCGGTTTGGTTCTCCATCCAATTACAAGTTGTTTGGAATCGTGTGTTGAGTTCGGGTAATCCAATCTGGAAAGCGCTCGATTTATGACTGCTTTTCGCGGTTCCCCGACACCTCTTTCTAATAAGGCACAGCCTGAATGGAATGCTTTTCTAGAATCGACATGCTGGAGCAATCAAATGTACTTTGAGCCACTTGTGCAAAAAAACAAATAGGTTCATTTCTAATCTAGAGTCGACATCTTTTGGAGCGTAGGAAGACGACATGCAGATTGCAGAGTTTAAATAAACTAGTAGAGTATTGTTTCAAAGAGTTTATTTAATTTGTTATATTCAACACAGGTCTGTAGCCGTGTCTCAAAGGGTATGCCCCCTGCGCTAACAACCTGAGAGTTGTAGGCGGCGCAAGTTCGATTACTGTCAGGTACATTCCTCTCTTCTGTTTCAGTAAAACTTTCATTGTGTGTGTCCATTACTTGATATTGTACGTGCTGTGTCTGGCGCAGCATTGCCAAATATGCCCCTTTTGCCATAAACCCCCAAAAAACAACAACCAACACAGGTCTATGATATGAGAAATAGCTTACGTAATTTGCGAAGAAGTGTTCATCGGTCCACAAGAAAACAATTTTCAAAATGTTCAAATCACAGCAAAATGTTCTTCATACATTTGTAAAATATCTCTTTCGAAAGCTTTAAAACAGTAACTCCTCAATAAATTGCCCATTCGGTTGCATCTCCTTTATGCTTGTCACCCAATGCATTTTCAGTTTGCTAACAGCAAAGAAAATGTCAATCTGTTTCTACAGAGATAAGAGCTCAAAAGTCTGTTTCAAACAATTATCCTAAGCCGAATTGATAAGTAAGATTTAGGTGTCAAGTGTGAATGAGAAGAGAAATTAGTTTTTTTAAAGATTATTTCATACTTACTATTATTTTGAAAAATTTTATTATCGATGTGTTTAACCCCGCCTAGTCTTACATAACTCTTCGAAATACTTTCGTGTCCGGATATCACAACTAATATTACCTGCATATTTGTAATATTAATCCCTCATATCTGGAATACCATAAAAATATTTAGAGATTTTTTTGTTTGCTAAAGTTACTGTTCTTTTGGTTTATTGACTGATGAAACTGCAATCAAGTAATTCCAAACTTTATACGTCTATTTATTATTGTTTCAGGTATTCAAAAAAAAATTTGCACTCATTTTCATGATGAAGCCCGCCTACTAACCCTTCTCAATCATGACGCCGATTGAAGCTTCGTTGTCATTGGTTGGCATTTCTCAACTCCAGGTCATCTTAAACAAAAACAAATTGAGCAGAGGTTTACTTCAATACGTGTAGCTTTTATTATAAAAATATAAAACCCGACATATCGCTTTCCTGACTCGTCAAACGACGAAAGGATGTTTGCTTGACATGCTGTAAGAAGTTCGAGTTGATCAATTCAATAGTTTTATAGAAATCCTGCCAACCACTCGCCGGGGGTTAGCCGTCGTGTAAACGGGTCTGGTGCGTGTTAAATCTGTCGTGGCCTCAAATGTCCTCACGTTGGCATGATGTGGAAGTTTGGAGAGTGGGGTGCCAGTTCAGGCGTTGCTCTCGTCATCTGACCGTGGTGCGAAATTACGAGGCGTTGACCTTGGATCTTTCCCTTCGGGATTAATCCTAGACCGTCGCCAATAACCCGTTGTGTTGCCTCCGGTGCGAAATTAATTAACTACGCACCTGTCACGAAAAATTTCTTCGGAGAAAACGCTTTTAAATTCTATACCTGCGCGCCGAGTCTGTTAATTGCTTATAACTCGGTAACGTTTACGAGTTTTCACTTGTAATTCGGTACATATGTTCTTAAGAACCTGAAAAAAAAATAAAAGTGCAAAATACAAAATTGATTCTTTTACACCGAAAAATAGCGTTTTGGGAAAGCAATGGGATTTGGGATGATAGGGGGTGTCACCCCCTGTCTCCTCATCCAACGGTCATACGGCCTAATGATTGACTTCGAGGCCCTGCATGTTGGCTACCCAATAGTATCAGTGAACTTGCAATATTTATTCTTCACGTCCAATAATATACCCAAATATAAAAATATTGGGATGCAGGGGAACCCCAAGGACTTGGCGAATCTGTTAACGTCCCATCTAAACTGCCTAGTTGAATGGCACTCAGTGAGGAAGAGATGGACAAAAGTGTATCGATGCTTTTATCTCTCGGTGTCCGATATTTTGGTTGGTTGGTTGGTTTTTTATGGCACAAGGGCCAGATTTGGCCATGCTGCGCCAAACAATAGCTAGTTCATAACTGGTATTTAGTTAGAGCGAGTCAGAAAGCCACGTAATAAAATTCAGTGCAGTTGTGTGTGTTGCAGTCGATTATGAAATCTAAATAAAGTTTACGAAACCAATGTCAGTAAGGAATAAAAATAAGTTTTTATGATGTGGTTCCATCAACAAGTCTGTTAAGGTAATAGGGGAGATACCAAATCGGTTTAGTCTATGATGATTAAAATTCCGGCATTCCGTCAATATGTGCTTTATGGAAAAAATACTATTGCATGATGAGCATAAAGAGGAGCTGGTTCTCCCAGCAGTAAATGTCTGTGGGTAAAAAAGGAATGTCCGATTCGGAGCCTTGTCAGTTTTACATGATGACTTCTATTTAAGTTTGTTTTGCTGAATCCCTTTATAGATGGTTGAATATCATGAAGTTTGTTATGGTTTCCGATATTTTGGATCGATCCAGAGTGGATCGATATATTTTGATGCATATCGTTGTAGACATTCCGTGAAATCTGTGTATCCGACCGGCATGCGTTCAAATAAGGGCGGACTGATCCGAAACTTTACACAGGAGATGCTAGTGCAATTCCAAGTTGGTCCAATCCGAAAGCGTCCGATATCAAGTGATTTGTACCGGTACGGGGACCGATATTCCTCAAGTATTCATTTTGGGTATCGGACCGACATTCATTCGAATCGGGTCGTACCGCTTCGATCCTTTTCCTACGAGATGCTAATCGGATAGCTAGGTCACATGAACCACCGGTGGAAATCAGGAAGGGGGCAACGAGAAAAAAAAACAGGGTGTACTGTGAAACAAAAACCTTTTTTACTGGTTTCGGCTATCGATACTTTTGACGTGAATGTCTTTAAAAACAGACCAGTACTATATATATATATAATATATATATATATATAAAAGTAGCCAGCACGGAAAGTTGAGCGTTACTAAAAGAGTTCGGTCTAAGAATTTCTGTAGAATCAACTCCGACCAAACCAACCGACAGCCATTCAATAGCTGAGAGAACAAAGACTTGTTATTGACCTTGAGTTCGTGCGCCGAATGAAAAGGGGGCATTTTGTGGATTTTCCGCGAAGAATCTAAATCAGTATTTAACTAGGAACTATTAATCGCTACGACGTCGAAATCGATCTCAAACGAAAGCTAGCATCAATCTTTTAAGACATATCTTTATTTTTAATGTACTATATCTAGAGTCTGTCAATATCTGTCGATTTAGACAATAGATGTAAGACATTAGAAATCAAATATAGTGTTCGTTGTGAAACTTTGGATCACAGTCGAAAAATTTTCATAATGTTGGCATATTCTCGTCGAAAAGACAAGAAATACAGCGAGCATTCGTCAAGAGCAATTCGTCAGTTTCGATGAACACTGAATTGACTACTGACTTACTTTAATTTATTACACCCAAATAAATACTATGTGCTAACGAGACGTATTCACGTAAAACCTCGAGGCCGTGCTGCGACACAATATTCCCAAATTTTGTGCGATATTTAAGGTGTATCGATACTACATGCTTCGAAACGGATCGTTTCAGAATATCGTTACTTTGACCAAAAGTGCCCATCTCTAGTCCAGACTATAAGGAATGTTGACCGGAAGGAACCATTTAATCCCCGATAGACATGGAGGGATGTCCTTGGGAAAGTCATCCGGGTCCTGTGGAGAGGAAGATAGAATTTCGAGGAGAAAGGAGGAAAATGGAGGGGGGCTCTTGGGATCAACACGGAGAATGGAGAACGTGAGATGGATCCTACGAGGGTCCAGATAGATCCAGAATTTAGAGTGGTTGGTTGGTTGGTTGGTTGGTTTTTTATGGCACAAGGGCCAGATTTGGCCATGCTGCGCCAAACAATAGCTAGTTCATAACTGGTATTTATTTAGAGCGAGTCAGAAAGCCACGTAATAAAATTCAGTACAGTTGTGTATGTTGCAGTCGATTATAAAATCTAAATAGAGTTTACGAAACCAATGTCAGTAAGGAATAAAAATAAGTTTTTATGATGTGGTTCCATCAACAAGTCTGTTAAGGTAATAGGGGAGATACCAAATCGGTTTAGTCTATGAGGATTAAAATTCCGGCATTCCGTCAATATGTGCTTTATGGAAAAAATACTATTGCATGATGAGCATAAAGGAGCTGGTTCTCCCAGCAGTAAATGTCTGTGGGTAAAAAAGGAATGTCCGATTCGGAGCCTTGTCAGTTTTACATGATGACTTCTATTTAAGTTTGTTTTGCTGAATCCCTTTATATATGGTTGAATATCATGAAGTTTGTTATGGTTTTCCAAATCCCAAGCGGATTGCCAGGATGAATTTATGGCTTGGGTTAAAACACTATTAATGTCGTGAATCGGGACATTGGAGTTTATAATCAATGTTGCGTTTTTGGCTGCCAAATCCGCTTTCTCATTGCCCCGGATTCCCACATGCCCAGGAATCCAACAAAAGAATATCCGAAAATCATTTTCTGTTAATGTTAGGAGCAAATTAATTGCTTTTAAAACCAAGGAATGACTTTTATGTGTACAGTTTAATAGGGATTCGATACTGCTTTTAGAGTCGGTATACAAGATCCAGTTTTTATTAGTGTGTGTAGAAATCGTTTTTAAGGCTAAAATTATTGCGTAGATCTCTGAAGTGAAGACACTGCAGCACCCATGCAATTTTCTAGCAATGGTTGTATTATCAAAAACGGCCGCGGCTCCAACATTTGTCCCGTTCTTAGATCCGTCAGTAAAAACTGTTTTAAAAGATGAATATTTGTTTCTATGGGAATGGAATAATTGTAAATAAATGGTATCGGGGGTTGATGATTTGTTAAAATGTGAAAAGTCATTGATGGTAAGTAGATTTTTATCATTCCAAGGTGGAGGTTCGTTTTCTCTAGGAAATATTCCCAGATTGTCAACATTTAATGAATTCATTATGGTACGGACTCTAAAACCAAGTGACGGTATGAATGAAGGTTTTAATGAGTAATGACTTCCAAATTTAGGGTTAGTTACACTATTATGCAATGGGTGAGAAGGGTTGGCTTTAATCTTAAAATAGTATTTTAGGGTAAGTTTCTCACGTCGATGTCTTAAATCCGGCTCGCCTGTCATTATATATAAACTCTGGACTGGCGAAGTGCGGAAAGCTCCGAGGGATAATCGGAGGCCTTGGTGATGAATAGTATCCAGGGCTTGAAGAACAGACTTAGCAGAAGATCCATATATTACACTCCCATAATCGAGTTTCGATCGGACAACAGCTTTGTAAATTTTTAAAATTGAAATAAAATCAGCTCCCCAAGTTGTGTTACATAAAACCTTTAAAATATTCAATGATTGGTTGCATTTTCGTTTCAATACCTTGATATGAGGTCGAAAAGATAACTTCGAGTCAAAAATAATACCCAAAAATTTTATTTCTGGAACTACTGGAATAACAGTTCCGTCGAGTATAAGTTCTGGATCAGGAAAAAGTCCGCGTCTTCTAGTAAAATGTACACATACAGTCTTTTGCGAAGAAAAAACAAAACCATTTTCGTTTGCCCACTTACTTACAATTCTAATAGCCGTTTGGAGTTGTCTTTCAATAAAAGGTACATTGATTCCAGAGCAAAAAATCTGGAAATCGTCTACAAAAAGCGTTCCGTGCACATATGGAGGAAGTTGTTTAATAATACCGTTGATTTTAATTATAAAAAGTATCACGCTTAGAACGCTTCCTTGGGGAACACCCTCGTCCTGTGAAAAGTCATCTGATAAAATATTATTAATGCGAACGCTAAAGGTCCTTGTCAATAAAAAGTTTTGAATAAATAGTGGAAGATTTCCCAGAAAGCCCATCTCGTATAAGTCTCGCATTATGCCATATCGCCATGTCCTATCGTAAGCTTTCTCCATATCGAAGAAGACAGCTACCAAATGCTTCTTTGTGACGAATGTATCTCTGATAGAGGATTCCAGCATTAAGGCATTGTCGTAGGTGCTTCGTCCAAAACGGAATCCGCTTTGAAACTCCGATAGATGTTTTTCAGACTCAAGGACATGTATCAACCGAGCATTCACCATTCTTTCCATGACTTTGCAGATACAGCTTGTCAAGGCAATGGGTCGATAGTTATTAGGGTCTTGAGGATCCTTCCCAGGTTTCGGTATTGGAATAATAATAGCTCTGTGCCAGGTTGTCGGAAAATCTTGCTCTGTCCAAATTCTATTATAGAAAAGTAAAACATTTTGTAATGAGTCTTCATTGAGATGGGTCAACATGTCTAGATGAATATGATCGGGGCCCGGTGAAGTCGGGTGTGATTTTCTTAATGCATTTTTCAGTTCGAATATGGTAAAATTACGATTGTAAGTTTTATGAGCGGATGGTTGAAAGTTTAACGTCTTGCGTTCTTCACGTCGCTTATAATTAATAAAATCTTGGGGGTAAGAGCTCTCATGAGATACCTTAGAAAAAGATTCTCCCAAGGTATCAGCAATTGTCTTAACGTCTGAAACGACTTGTCCATTTTGAAGTAAAAATGATATATTTGGATTACGATATTTGCCGGTAATTTTTCGAATTTTTCCCCATAGCTGTTTTGATGATATTCGACATTCGATTGTATTTACGTATTCTTGCCAGGATTCTTTTTGTCGCTGTCTCCTTAATTTTCGAGCTTCTGCTTTAGCCCGCTTGAAAACTATCAAATTCGAAGTGGTGGGATAACGTCTGAAGGTGTTCCATGCTTTTTTTTGGAATTTATGGGCTTGAGAGCATGCTTCATTCCACCAAGGCTTCCATAATTTAGGCATTTTACCCGATGTTTTGGGGATAGCCACATCTGCCGCCTTAATCAAGGTGTTCGTTATCATTTCAACGGCATCATTTATGCTAGGCATCATAACCATGTTGTCGGAAATGTTTGATTCCACCTGATATCGAGTCCAATCCGCTTTCTCAAATATATATCGCACAGGTCGTCTGGGTAGTAAAACGTCATTGCAGTTATATGTTAAAATGATTGGAAAGTGATCGCTATTGTGCAGATCATTGTCAATTTTAAAGTCCCAAAATGAAAGCAAAGTAGGGGAGCATATTGCAAGGTCCAGGGTGTGAAAGGTTTGGGTCGGAGTATGGAAGTATGTATGACTGGAATCATTTAAAAGGCAGAGACAATGATCATCCATCAATTTTTCAATTTGTTGTCCTTTTGTGTTAAAATCATTACTTCCCCAAAGAGGGTTGTGTCCGTTAAAATCCCCTATGATGAAGTATGGAGACGGAAGTTGAGTTATTAAATCATTTAGTTCCTGCTGACAAACGCTTTCATTTGGGGGTAGATATATGCAGCAGATTGTTAGTAAAAATTTAATATATGAAGTTGAATGGCTATTGCTTGAATGCTCGTATTTAAAGAAATTCTTCTTGATGGAAAATTCTGCAAAGTCATCAGAGCCACGCCGCCCGAAGCGCGTGCACCGTGGATGTAATCATTTCTTATTAAATTATAATTTTTAACATTAATTGAGTTATTAGGCGTTAAGTATGTTTCTTGAAGGGCTAGGCAAACAGGGTTAAAATTATTTATTAGAGATTTGATATCGTCGATATGTGTACGAAAACCATGACAGTTCCAAGTTAAGAGATTAATAGTCATTTATTCTTTAAAAATTTAGAGCCCTTTTCAATCTCTTCTGAAATAAAGGTTGGGTGGTTTTATTTGGAAGGTTTTTTGTAAAATCTAGAACCTTTTCTAAAAAATGCAGCGTTTTCTTCAATACTGTCATCTCCAAATTCCATGTCTGAGTCTGTGGAAGGGTGTAAATCTATTTCGGTATCCGGTAATTTTGAGGGGTCTTTAGAGTTCCGGGGAGGTTTGTCTTTCTTACTTTGCTTTTTTTTATTTTGTTCTATTGACGTTGTTGGGTTCGGCTTGAAGATTTTTGTTGCTGGTGTGGTTCTCTGTTGCGGCAGGTTTGAGGGTTTACTTGTAGCTTTGTCAATTGATTTTGGGCTTACGCTATGGGATTGATTATTTAATTTGGTTGATTGATATTTATAAGTAGAGTTTATTTGCGTTTCTGCATTTACTGTATTAGATGAAAAATCTGAATTATATGTTTGGGTGCTTATTGTTTTGCTAGTTTTAATAACGGATGCATATGAGGAATTAGGACGAGGTGTACGAGATTCCACTAGTTTTCTTGCTTCGGGGAAAGATAGATTTTTGGTTACTCTTATTGATTGTATTTCTTTTTCCTGTATCCAACGAGGGCAAGTTTTTGAATACGCAGCATGATTTCCCTGGCAATTAACACAATGTTCGATTTCGGAGCACGTAGAACTGTCGTGACCGGGCTTTGCGCAACGTGCACAGGTTAGTATAGATGCGCGACATGCTGTTTTGGCATGTCCAAATCTCTGACACAAAAAGCATCGAAGGGGACTCGGAACGAAAGGCCTCACTTCGCAGCACAAGTAACCGGCTTTTATTTTTGCTGGCATAACAGGAGAATCGAAGGTCAGAACAACATTTCTTGATGGAATGAAATTAGAATCTCGCCTCATCATGATTCTTTTGGCTGCTATAACTTTTTGGTCTTTTAGTTCAGCGACAAATTCTTCGTCGGACACCATTGCGAGTTCTTGGGATGAGATAACTCCTCGGGTATAGTTAAGGGTTTTGTGCGGAAAGACTTGAATTTCGACGTCCCCAAAGTTTTTAATGTTTAATAGTTTTATTGATTGTATTTCTGATTTGGATTCAATTAAAAGGTCTGATTTCAATTTTTTGACGTTTTTTACTTCATCAGCTGCATTTTTAATGTATTTTTCGATTAGAAATGGTGACATTTTTGTTAATTTACCGGATTCGTTGTGTATAATAAGAAATTTAGGAACTGATTTTTTTGGTTCAGGAATTGCGGAAATGACAGGTTTAACCGTTTCTATACATGATTCACTATTATGATTTTCGTTGACTTGGTTAATAGTGTTTGACGGATCAAAGCCTCCGTCAGGGCAAGAAGTTTTAGGTTCCATGAATATTAGAAAATAAAATTCATCCTGGTGTGCCCCCGCCCACCATGGAGCCCAACCAGGGGAAGCAGTATCCGGCAGTTGTCCAGCAACAGATCTCGGAACCGCTTCAGGAGTAACAACCAGAATATAGTGCCGTAGTGTCGGAATGTGGATCCGCCAGTTCGCCCAGGGCATCCCTAGCTACAGCACTAACCCTAAATACCCAATATCATTGGAGTCCAACACGACAGAGGGACCAAGCGCTCTGACGTGGTGAACCCCAGAGAAATTAGGTGAGCCGATTGACCAGAGCGGGCTCACTCCAGCCACCCGTCTACGCAGAAGCATGGACCAAAGGGCACGCATCAGGTACCCCAGGACTCCACTTTCCCCCGATACGGGACGCCGCACACGGCAAACATGCGGGTCAGAAAAACGTACTGACGTCTTTTAAAAGAATCATAAAAAGGAATAAATGATAATTTAGAAACAAATAGAACTTAACACAACTAAAAAGGTATTCTATGATACGTAATAACATAGGTGATTAACATATTTTTTAAATAACAAAAGAGTGAATTTAAGGTGTTTTTCAATGTAAAGAAATTTTAATGGTTTCCGAATCGCAAGACGTGAAATGGAGAAAAAGGAGGGGTGGGGAATAGAGTAGTGGGATGAAGGTAGAGAAAGATCGCTTAGGTATCCCGGGAGCGCGACCCCCGTGTTCACCAAAGACAGCAAACCCCTGGGAAAGAAAAAGATCACTCAGGTACCCCGGGGTTGTGAAGCCCGTACAAACCTAAAGAAGGAATGCCCCTGGGGGCGAATTTAGAGTGGCTGAATTCGATAGCTGCTACCAACAGTAGGCTGATTACCAATAGCGAGATCATGAGAGCTGTATTAAGATAACCGATGTACTTCCGTATGCAAGATCGTGCGATGGATTTCTGTGACCATTTGATGGCCTTGTATTGCACATAACAGCCGAATAATAGCGAGGCTTTCTGTGAAGAGAAGGCTGGGTGACAATAAAGAGAGAAGCCGCGATAGGAGCAGAAGCAGTGGCTTCAGACAGGTGCCAGGAATGATTGGCATCGCATTGGCGATTCATCTACTGATCGTGGGCCATCCATCAAGGTGCGAGTGCCATCTGGTATTTGTCAGGAGCATCATCTTACTTGTTTTTGAAAAACTGGAGTGTTCACGCTATTTTAGCAAGACGTGGGAAGTAGTATATGGGCCACTATACCGCCTTTTCCAAGATGGCCGCCGTTTGATAAGGAGTTGACTGCTGATAAGGAGTTGGGGTTGACTGCTGATAAGGAGTTGGGGAGAATTGCCGATAAGTGGGCTTTGAGGTGGTGACGTCGTTGTAAAGATGGCGTTGTTGTGTTGCCATGGTAATGAATCAAAAGTAGCTCCATCTGGTGGGGAAATGAGAAACCCTATTATTTTGAATTAAAAAGGAATTTCGTGGATTCGAACTGGGGACCATGGGATCTGTAGTCCAGTGCATTATCCGTTAGGCTGTAAGAGAGTTAACTATAGGTGGTGAATTAATGTAGTGTTTGCTTTTTCTTAATACTAGGAATGCGTTATGGGACTTGGTTTTATTTGATGAATAATTAATTTTTATTTTCCAATTAGTTGTAAGTGTGTTGGACTGGTGATGCCATCTAGTGATTTTAAAAGAAGTTAATCTAAGGAACTTTCTTATTTTTGTCATTCATTCTGGGAATGTGCTATTTTTAGAAAATGGTTTGAACAATTGTGGTACAGCCATCTGGTGGTGGAAGAAGTAACAATTAGTTTTAAAAGATTTATTTTCTAGCTCTAGACTTGTAGCTTGATACTTTAGACTGGAGAATTTTTTTTTAAGAAAATTTTATAAAGACAGATTTGAACCCGGCAAAAGGTAATCGCGGCCGCCCGTTTTACACAAGCACTTTAACCGTTCGACCACGATTACCTACTTTGTATAATACATATAGAATACTAACTCGTGAATTTACAGCTTAAGGGAGTGAAAGTATGTGTTTTTTTTCTCATTGAGAATAGTGCCCTTATGAAGAATGAATATGAATATAAAAACAAATAAAGTTGAATTTATAAACCTTAGCTATATAACAAGTTTATTACCAAGATTTTAAAGTATGCGAATTGTATGTAATGACAGGAAAAGTATCAGAATCTAGAACTCTCTGGAACTTGTGACAATATGACTAAGGATTTATGTGTAGGTTAATTAAGATAACAGAAGGAGTTAAACACGTAGTCACCGATAGGATACGAGCTTAAGTAAATGAGAAAGCTTTTAAACGCATTGCTATTTAGGAGAATGGTGTTGTTTTTCTGATTGTGAGAAAAGCAAATTAAACTACATCATGCCAATGAATCACATATGACATGCCCGAACTGGAACTTTCTATAGGGGTTTTAGCTATGAAATAGTGACGAAGGGATTATCTTAATACTCTAACGTTGGAACTCGGAACATAAGTAATTGAGGCCAACCAATATATGCGAAGATTTTAAGCGTATGAACACTACATGTAAGATAGAATTTATAATACGGAAACCTTTTTTATATTTTAATGAATTTATATACAACATGAGCTTGAAGAAAATGTGAATGTTTAAGGGTGAATGTTTTGTAGGGAAAATTATTATTATTATTACAATTTGAGGGGAGGACTTTGAGATATGAATAGGACACACAGGCATAACGGTGTATGAAACATTACATTTTTAGGTAAATAAGAAGTAACTAACCAAAGATTTATAGTATACATATTATAAGCGATGGCAAGGAACCGTATAAGATTGATATTATTAGAAGCCTCTGGAACTTGTGAGAATATGACTAAGGATTGTTTTTGCACGTGTAAGTTAATTAAGATAACAGAAGGAACGGAGTTAAACACCGAGTCACAGATAACGATAGAAACTATTTGATAATAAGAGGCTTTTTAAAGTATAGTTGGAGCATCTTGGATCTTTGAATTACTTTGCATCTTGTTTTGGGGTTTTTCTGCCCTTTTTTACTGTTTTTAAATAAATCATGGATTCTAAGGACATTAGACCTGCAAAGAAAATGCGTGCAGACAAAGAACTGTGTTTGCAGAAATATTGTAAAGATTCTTTATGTTATGAGTATGGTAAACTGTTTACAGATTGTGAAGGCTGGGCATATTTTTGTCGATTGGAAAACGAATTAACGTACTTAAAGAAAGAGGAAACTACTATTGAAATTTATGGTAAAAAATGTACTGTGCCTCGGCAACTTGTAGCATATGGAGACGTAGGAATAAGCTATGCCTTTAGCGGATCTTGTATTGCAGCCAAGCCTTGGTCTCCTTTACTATTGGAAATAAAGGCAGAAGTGGAACGAATAATTGGCACAAGATTTAATTTTGTGTTGGTGAACCGTTATAAAGATGGTAAGGACTGTATAGGTGCCCATAAAGACAATGAGAAGGACTTGGATCTTAATGCACCCATAGCGTCTGTTTCATTTGGACAGAAAAGGTAATTTGTGTTTTCTAGAAAGAACTACAATTCTCTAAAAATTGTTCTGGAAAATGGAAGCTTGCTTGTGATGAAGTATCCAACAAACCAATTTTGGTTTCACAGCTTGCCCCGTGGGGATGCATTATGGCCTAGAATAAACTTAACGTTTCGTAAAATTCTTGTATAAAGCAGCGATAAACCACTTATGTGCCCCCGAACTAGAACTCAGTGTCGTACACTAGACGATATTTGGACAACGTTGCAATTTATCTTTGTCTTTCTGAATAGTATTTTTATAAATGCTTATATCTTGTTGGTTTTAAATAATTTTTTTTTAGCGTGTCTTACCACATATACTGTACTTAGGACTTTTTTATTACATAATTTTATAAATTGTTTTTAAAATGCAAGATCTGAAATGAAATTTTTCTTTGCTATAAAGATTTATGTTTTTAAGTTAGATGTTTTTACTCAAACATTAATTATACATTAAATGTTATAGCACATATTTTAAATGCAGAAATTTTGTTTTAAGTATTGTACACACTTAAGTAAGAGTAAACTTTTGAAAACTTTACAAGACCCGTACCATGAACGTACACATTTTGAATAAGTTGTAATTGTATTGAAATCATTTATGCTATAAAATCTAAACCAACTGTTATTTTTTAATTAATCTTTCCTTGCATATTTTTTAAATAAATCTTCCTAAATTTTAGTGATTTAATTTTTATTATACAGATTTACAAACTGTTTTTGGATGAAATATAAGGATTTATATTTTTAAAAATTAGATGCTTTTACTCTTAATTATATATTAGATACTATTACACATATTATTATTACATTGAAGATTTTTAAAAAACGTTTAACAATTGAAAAAATATATATACTTTAAATATTATTACAAACATTTAAATGCAATTTGCTTTTTATTTTTAATTTTACAATTAAGACATTTTTTAAAAGTTTGATTCTTAAAGTGTGTTTTATCCACAGTAAAAAATAATTATAAAAACCTGTAAGAGTAATTTTTTTTTGCTTTTATTTGAAACTTTACAAGACCCTTACTATGAAGATGTTTCCTTGCACATTTGAAGCAGTGAAAAATAGAATTAAAAAGCCATTTATTTTTGAAGTTCTAAATTAAACGTTCCTCTTTTAATGCTTTTTTTGCAAACCATGCATTTACTAAATATGAACTTCCTTTTATTTGAAACCTTATGCCTATTGTTCAGCTTAAATTGCAGAGCAAAATTCCAATACTGTACGAAACTATAAAGTATTTTACAAGATACTTCATATTATTCTCTTAATTTACATCTAATTCATTACTACGTTAAAATGGATAGCATGTGGGTTTTCTGTTTTAAAAATAATGTGTGCACATCTGTACTGCTAAGCAAATTAACTTTTTGCCTTTTCTTGATATTTAATGCATAATCTAAATATTTACGCACACCGCTGATAGTTTTACACATGAGTAAAATTAAATAATAACTGAAAATTTTAAGTATTAGTGTGAATTTTAAAATGAACAAATATTGAATTAAATATGAATTCTATGTATTCTTAAAACAACTCTGCAAGAAAAAACAGAGACACTTCTTAAACAGATTGAAGGCAATCAGATGGAAACAAAGTAAATTAGAACACTTTTTAATAGAAAAAAAAACATTGATTCATATATTTTACAAAACTAATACATTGTAGTATAAAAGAACTTATTTTTACATACTTGCATTTTTTTAAGAGACACATGTTTACGACGAGCCAATTATTAAATGCCATCACCTCAGCTTTGGGGCAATGCAAATTATTTTTGTGATGACCACATGATAGTTTTTGGATCTTTTTGTTGCTACTTAGAGCACATAGTGCATCGAATTTGGGACACCCATATTGTTCCAAGTTGATATTTGGTATATTCAATGCATCTAGGTGTTTCTTTTCCACACAACGACCTTTGTAAGCAACTAGGTACTGGGTGGCGCTCTTGGTCTGCTCGTACAATTCTAAAAGCTTAGAGTCTAAACTTTCTAAAGGAGACACAATTTTTGCATGCCATGGGACAGAAAGGAAGACCACATATGTAATTTTCAACATATCGAACAGTTTTTTTTATCTTTTGCACTCAGTTTATGCTTATAAGGCGATAAGTTAAAACGAATACTTGAAGCTACTTGCGATTTTATGGCGATGTATCCGTATTCATATACTAAGAAACCCTCTTGAGTCTGAAATCCGTCAAAATCCACAATTGCACAAATATTAAACATTGCTATTGAAATGTGCTAGCTGTTCTTGGAAAAAGAATTGTAAACTAGAGGCACGAAGAACTGGACTATATACACTTACTAATCAGTGAATAACACCATACACTTACTAATCAGTAAAGTTAAAATTTATCTTAGTCTTATCTTTTGTGAGTAACTATGAGCGCATAAGTGAAGAATGTACTCAGAAAACATGTGCTTGTGATAATGCGCCAAGTAAAATTGTGTGTTGTAATGCAAGAAGATTTTAACGAAAGGATATACTTAAATGTGCATGTGATTTTTCTTTTTACTCTACCACTAGTATCTTAGACAAGTATCAGATTTAAAAAAAAATGACGAAGAGAAACTTTTCAACACAATCTGTACTATAATTTTACACTTAAGAGTAACAGAGCATAATATAATTTTAAGGAAAATGAGTAATCAGTATGCAAATTTGAAGCCTAAAGTTCCAAGCATGTCTATGCTCAATAAACGCCTATCTACGTTTAGAGATTGGCCACGCACAGATGTTGACATTAGGGACTTGGCCGAAAATGGATTGTATTATACGGGTGTCTCGGACGGGGTTAGGTGTTATTGGTGTGGAGGAGGGCTTGAAAATTGGCAAAAGGAGGATATAGTCAGACACGAACACATAAAGTTTTATCCAAAATGTTTGGTAGCCCAACAAGGACCGATTGTTGACCCTAGATTAAAAGGAACACCCATAGATGAAATTGTACAGGTGTTGGATGAAACAAACAATAATGCCAATGTTTTTATAAAACCTGATGTAAAACTTTACTGCTCATACAATGACAAGGACGAACGACTTTGTAAAATTTGCATGGAATCGGAAATGGATGCTACTTTACAGCCTTGCGGTCATTTGGTTACATGCATGAGATGTACGAAGAGTCTCTCAACGTGTCCTATGTGCCGAACCAATATTTTACGTAAAATTAAAACGTACATTTGTTACTAAACAGTCTATTTATTAGTACATGTAGTAGATGCAATTTCAAGTGATTTATTGAACACAGTGTGGAAGAATTGTAAAAGGGTGGTTTTGAGTTGAATGTCATGAAATTAACACTCGTACTACAGCAAAAAAGACTAATAAGGAAGTTTAAGACTTTTCTAAAAAGCATAAGACTTTTATCAAGGACTTGAGGAAAAAATCTTGTAGGAAAGACCTTTTTACCCCTTATAAATATATTGACTATTTTTATTATTATTTGTTTGTTCATTACATGTTAAACCTATTTACTAAAGAGGAATTTTAAAATGCCTTAAAAAAGGAGTTACTAAATGCTTTAGGAAAAATGTGTAAATGTACTTTAATGCAAGAAAAAGAACGCTTGAAATAAATATTCATCTAGCTATTACTTTTAGTACTTATCAATCATCTTGGTGTATTGTTTATTTTCTAAATTAAACCTTTCGTACTTTTAAATCTTAAAACAAAAAGAAAGGAAAAGTAACCATCTAGAATAGTAAACACCAAATTAAAAAAAAAAAAAACATTTTTAAAAATATTTTCTTATAATTTTTTACCTTTGCCTTTTTTTTGTTGTTGAATAAACATTGTCATACAAAATTAGTATATTTGTTGTGTAGAATATTTTTTGAAAACACTGAATTGAAGAAAAAAAATCATTTATTGAAAAAAGAATCAACAGTTTATATATATTTGTAACAACATATCTTACAGATCTTTTACATACATCTCTCTAACAGTATTGAAAATATCTGTGGTATTCAAATTCTCAAAACCATTTTCCTCCATTATTATGTAATAAAAGTTTAACAGTTTATTGCTCTGTCTTACAAAATTAATAGCAAACTCTTTCCAGTTAACAACACATAAAGCAAGGGCGAAAAATTCGCAAAAGCGTTCGTCAACGCTCATCGTCATACATTTATGTACAGATTGATTGACAATTTCATTCTTACAACCTAAACAGTCAAAAAGAATATTTATATTTTTTGACACAATATCCTTTAGGCACTTGCAGAGAGAAGCTATGACTTCTCTCCAACAATCAGATTTAATGGTATCACTGCAGTAAGGTTTGTAACTTTCACCAGGAAAACATTTTTTGATTTCCAGTTTCACATAATATGGCAACAAATACGTCAAAAGCGATATCTTCAATACATCTAACACATTGCCGTAGATTTCACACAGTTTAAAATACTGATCAGAATTCATAAACACACAGTTGGGCGAGAACTGAAAAGTATAATTTCTTTTCTGAAATACACGTTGTAAAACTAAGTGCATTTCCCCCACATCAAACACTTTAGAAAGGCAGACTTCTTTTTCTATAACTTTAACGTTGGAGGCAGTTGCAAAAGCGAAAAATGTGCTCAACTTTTGCATTAGAATGTACCATGTTTTTGGATGCAGGGAAACACAGTCCTTCGTTGGTTTCAAGACATTGTTTTCATGCAAAGCAAATTTACGTATGTGGACACGTGTGGAACCGTTG